>JAHUYU010000111.1:0-41736 GCA_030439765.1 Tripidium arundinaceum
GAACGAGGAGGAGAACGAGAACGTTGAAGGCGAGTACCGCGAGTCCGACCCCGAAGACCCGAACTTTCAGCAGGAGTTTGCCGAGGACGCCGACGGAGGCAAGTCCAACCTAATCCTCTTTGATGCATGTTGATCCCATTTTTAAACACAACCCGTAGAAGCCGTTTTAAATATTGCATGTACGATTATACGTACAAAGTATTTTCGCTGCTTAGCTAAAACCCATTTGAATAGCCATCCTTGGATTGATATGACCCGATGATTGTCTTGCTCAGACTTAGGAATAAATATTACAGCATGACGAAATATCGTTATTTAGTATGCTTAGGGCTTGGTACTCATCATGGATATTCATCACTATGTTTTCTAAAATACAATGATTTGAAAAACAAAATTGTGTGAGTTGTAAGAATGAATTGTGGGTATTGCGAAAGGGTTAATGAACAAATTATAAATGGTGATTACCCTAGAGATGGGGCGGATGAGATCCCTTTTGTGGGATGCCTTGGTGTTGGGGCTTGTACCTTTTGTGGTTAAGCATGAAGATATCCGCCTTATCTCGATTAAGAACTGAGTTGATGATTCATCTTGCCTAACTCATTTTATCGTACAACCACTCGACCCTGTATGCGGCGGGGCTTAGTATAAATCCCTCTAGTTGGTATGGCACTCACCTGGAGGCAGGTGTGCAACGGGACACTAAGAGATGTATGTGTGTAGGTGCGCTGCTGACACTTGTTTGCTTGTGCTTTGCATGCTGGTGGTACATGCATGCTGCCTGTGTGCCTTGCTTGTTTGCGTGGTAAATGGTAAAAGTGGATGTTGCCTCGGTGGGTGGTTTGTCTTGCTCTATTTGCTGCGCATATACGAATGTGATGTTGCCATGCATGGAGAAGAAAGAGGAAGAGAAAGGTGGGAGGTGGGACCCACTGTTGTGGCGGCGTGCGAGTTGCCGCAGTCGGCATGGGGGGTCGAGCGCGGGTGCGCTGCGGCGACGATGGTGGTGGGTTCGACGCACGCGCCGTTGTCGGGCATCGGGCGAAGCGAGAGAGAGGGAGAGAAAGGTGAGGAACGGGTGGGTGATGCCGATGCCACGGAGCAGAATATAAATTGAAGCGATGTAATTGGGATGGACATAAGATGGACAAGATTTGGAAGGATATAGAGCTCAAATGACTTATAGTTTTTAAAATAGATTTTGAAAATATTTTTGAGCGAGTGATTTTAGAGTTCCAATTTTCAGGATGTTACAAACCTACCCCACTTAAAAGGAATCTCGTCCTCGAGATTTGACTAGCTCCTAAACAGGTGGGGAAACTCCTTCTTCAGGGCATCTTCTCTTTCCCATGTTGCTTCTGCTTCAGTGTGCCTACTCCATTGAACACGACAAATTTGGACTGTTGACGTTCTCGTCTGCTTGGTGACTGTGTCTAAGATTTTTATTGGCACTTCTTGATATCTCAGATCATCCTGTAAATCCACTGTATCTGGTGATATTTTTTCCTCTGGTACTCTAAGGCATTTCTTCAATTGGGAGACATGAAACACATTGTGTATATCTGACATCTCTTCTGGTAGCTGAATACGGTAAGCTAGCACCCCGATATATTGGACCATACCAAGTGTTACAAAGGATTGGAGCCGTAGCTTACCGTATTCAGCTACCAGAAGAGATGTCAGATATACACAATGTGTTTCATGTCTCCCAATTGAAGAAATGCCTTAGAGTACCAGAGGAAAAAATATCACCAGATACAGTGGATTTACAGGATGATCTGAGATATCAAGAAGTGCCAATAAAAATCTTAGACACAGTCACCAAGCAGACGAGAACGTCAACAGTCCAAATTTGTCGTGTTCAATGGAGTAGGCACACTGAAGCAGAAGCAACATGGGAAAGAGAAGATGCCCTGAAGAAGGAGTTTCCCCACCTGTTTAGGAGCTAGTCAAATCTCGAGGACGAGATTCCTTTTAAGTGGGGTAGGTTTGTAACATCCTGAAAATTGGAACTCTAAAATCACTCGCTCAAAAATATTTTCAAAATCTATTTTAAAAACTATAAGTCATTTGAGCTCTATATCCTTCCAAATCTTGTCCATCTTATGTCCATCCCAATTACATCGCTTCAATTTATATTCTGCTCCGTGGCATCGGCATCACCCACCCGTTCCTCACCTTTCTCTCCCTCTCTCTCGCTTCGCCCGATGCCCGACAACGGCGCGTGCGTCGAACCCACCACCATCGTCGCCGCAGCGCACCCGCGCTCGACCCCCCATGCCGACTGCGGCAACTCGCACGCCGCCACAACAGTGGGTCCCACCTCCCACCTTTCTCTTCCTCTTTCTTCTCCATGCATGGCAACATCACATTCGTATATGCGCAGCAAATAGAGCAAGACAAACCACCCACCGAGGCAACATCCACTTTTACCATTTACCACGCAAACAAGCAAGGCACACAGGCAGCATGCATGTACCACCAGCATGCAAAGCACAAGCAAACAAGTGTCAGCAGCGCACCTACACACATACATCTCTTAGTGTCCCGTTGCACACCTGCCTCCAGGTGAGTGCCATACCAACTAGAGGGATTTATACTAAGCCCCGCCGCATACAGGGTCGAGTGGTTGTACGATAAAATGAGTTAGGCAAGATGAATCATCAACTCAGTTCTTAATCGAGATAAGGCGGATATCTTCATGCTTAACCACAAAAGGTACAAGCCCCAACACCAAGGCATCCCACAAAAGGGATCTCATCCGCCCCATCTCTAGGGTAATCACCATTTATAATTTGTTCATTAACCCTTTCGCAATACCCACAATTCATTCTTACAACTCACACAATTTTGTTTTTCAAATCATTGTATTTTAGAAAACATAGTGATGAATATCCATGATGAGTACCAAGCCCTAAGCATACTAAATAACGATATTTCGTCATGCTGTAATATTTATTCCTAAGTCTGAGCAAGACAATCATCGGGTCATATCAATCCAAGGATGGCTATTCAAATGGGTTTTAGCTAAGCAGCGAAAATACTTTGTACGTATAATCGTACATGCAATATTTAAAACGGCTTCTACGGGTTGTGTTTAAAAATGGGATCAACATGCATCAAAGAGGATTAGGTTGGACTTGCCTCCGTCGGCGTCCTCGGCAAACTCCTGCTGAAAGTTCGGGTCTTCGGGGTCGGACTCGCGGTACTCGCCTTCAACGTTCTCGTTCTCCTCCTCGTTCACTCCATCAGCTAGAAGCGCGCAACGAACAGAACAGACAAACAAGCACAGATAAATAATCACATAAAATCAAATGAGCTCTAAAAATCATGAAATTTATATGGGAGATAGATCATGATTTTAGATGAATTTAGAAAGAATAATATTTGGAATCGGAGTTGGCATGTGGCTCTGCAAGATGGCCGAAATTTAACCACGTGAAAAAGAATAATGCGTGATTAAGGAATGGGTGATCACGTGGGCATTTGGCTTGGCTGGTAGTGCATGGTATATACTATGCGTGTACTATTTGGTGGAGTTATTGCTTAGGGCCCACGTGTCACATACACATGCATAGGAAGGGAGAGAAGCTAGCACGAGCTTTCTTCTTGCTTCATGCTTGCTGGACGTCATGACTCAGCTTTCGTAGAGCTCGGGAGTGGCTCGGCACAGGCAAAGGCAAGGAGGAAAGCAAAGAGAAGACCACAGGGAGAGTGGGAAGAGCAAGGGGATGCTCATGGGCTGCTCACCTCGTCGTGCGACGACGGTCGAGCCCGGCTCGTGTACATGGCCAAATACGGTATACGCGAGGCAAGTGAAGCGAGAGCAGGCAAGCGAGTGGCGAGCTGAGCGTGCTGCTGCGGGAGAGCATCCCGGCGTGCCTTTTTATAGGCCGGGACGCAAGCTGTGCCATCAGCTTGCTTTCGGTGTCCTTTCACATGCAACAATAGTGCTGAGAGGATGGTGGATGGTGGTGGACGGTGCGGCGCGTAGCAGGGGACGGTGGGTTCTCGGCATGCACGGCCGGTGCCTAACTTTGCATGGTGGTCGGCATGCAAGCTGGTACGAGCTTTTGCATGCATGCAAATGGACGGTGGTTAACTGACATGCAAGGACGAGAGCGTGCATGCATGCAAGGGGTGTGTGCGTGTGAAAATGTGTGTATATGTTGTGCATGCATGCATGAGATATCTGTATGTGTGTAGGTGCGCTGCTGACACTTGTTTGCTTGTGCTTTGCATGCTGGTGGTACATGCATGCTGCCTGTGTGCCTTGCTTGTTTGCGTGGTAAATGGTAAAAGTGGATGTTGCCTCGGTGGGTGGTTTGTCTTGCTCTATTTGCTGCGCATATACGAATGTGATGTTGCCATGCATGGAGAAGAAAGAGGAAGAGAAAGGTGGGAGGTGGGACCCACTGTTGTGGCGGCGTGCGAGTTGCCGCAGTCGGCATGGGGGGTCGAGCGCGGGTGCGCTGCGGCGACGATGGTGGTGGGTTCGACGCACGCGCCGTTGTCGGGCATCGGGCGAAGCGAGAGAGAGGGAGAGAAAGGTGAGGAACGGGTGGGTGATGCCGATGCCACGGAGCAGAATATAAATTGAAGCGATGTAATTGGGATGGACATAAGATGGACAAGATTTGGAAGGATATAGAGCTCAAATGACTTATAGTTTTTAAAATAGATTTTGAAAATATTTTTGAGCGAGTGATTTTAGAGTTCCAATTTTCAGGATGTTACAAACCTACCCCACTTAAAAGGAATCTCGTCCTCGAGATTTGACTAGCTCCTAAACAGGTGGGGAAACTCCTTCTTCAGGGCATCTTCTCTTTCCCATGTTGCTTCTGCTTCAGTGTGCCTACTCCATTGAACACGACAAATTTGGACTGTTGACGTTCTCGTCTGCTTGGTGACTGTGTCTAAGATTTTTATTGGCACTTCTTGATATCTCAGATCATCCTGTAAATCCACTGTATCTGGTGATATTTTTTCCTCTGGTACTCTAAGGCATTTCTTCAATTGGGAGACATGAAACACATTGTGTATATCTGACATCTCTTCTGGTAGCTGAATACGGTAAGCTACGGCTCCAATCCTTTGTAACACTTGGTATGGTCCAATATATCGGGGTGCTAGCTTACCTCTGACTTGGAACCTTCGGGTCCCTCGAATCGGAGAAACTTTAAGATACACAAAATCTCCAACTGCAAAACTTAACTCCTTTCTTCTTTTATCTGAATAGCTCTTCTGTCGTGATTGTGCTTCTTTCAATTTTTCTCTGATCTCAGCCACACGGTCTTCTGCTTCTTTTATGAGGGCCGGTCCAAGCAAAGTCTTTTCTCCAACTTCCGACCACATTAATGGAGTCCTACATTTCCTTCCATATAGGGCTTCAAAAGGTGACATACCCAAACTGGCTTGGTAACTATTATTATAGGAGAACTCTGCATAAGTCAGGCTTTTCTCCCAATCTTTACCGTAGGTAAGCACACATGCTCTTAGTATATCCTCCATAATCTGATTTACTCTTTCGGTCTGACCATCTGTCTGCGGGTGATAAGCTGAGCTGAAATCTAGCTTGGTTCCCATAGCGTCTTGCAAACTTTCCCAAAACTTCGAGGTGAATTGAGTACCTCTATCAGATACAATCCTGCTTGGAACACCATGCAATCTGACAACGTTGTCCACATATAACTGTGTTAGTCTGTCTCCACCATAGTTGGTGCGTACTAGTATGAAGTGAGCAACCTTGGTAAGGCGGTCCACTATTACCCATATGGAATCATTCCCTTTCTGAGTTTTGGGTAATCCATTCACAAAATCCATACCTATCTCATCCCATTTCCAAACAGGGATAGGTAGTGGCTGGAGCAAGCCTGCTGGTTTCTGATGCTCTGCCTTAACTCTCTGGCAAACATCACATCGAGCCACAAATTGTGCCACATCTCTTTTCATGCCACTAAAATGTACATGGACCTAAAAGAAAAGTATTGGTGGAATGGCATGAAAAGAGATGTGGCACAATTTGTGGCTCGATGTGATGTTTGCCAGAGAGTTAAGGCAGAGCATCAGAAACCAGCAGGCTTGCTCCAGCCACTACCTATCCCTGTTTGGAAATGGGATGAGATAGGTATGGATTTTGTGAATGGATTACCCAAAACTCAGAAAGGGAATGATTCCATATGGGTAATAGTGGACCGCCTTACCAAGGTTGCTCACTTCATACTAGTACGCACCAACTATGGTGGAGACAGACTAACACAGTTATATGTGGACAACGTTGTCAGATTGCATGGTGTTCCAAGCAGGATTGTATCTGATAGAGGTACTCAATTCACCTCGAAGTTTTGGGAAAGTTTGCAAGACGCTATGGGAACCAAGCTAGATTTCAGCTCAGCTTATCACCCGCAGACAGATGGTCAGACCGAAAGAGTAAATCAGATTATGGAGGATATACTAAGAGCATGTGTGCTTACCTACGGTAAAGATTGGGAGAAAAGCCTGACTTATGCAGAGTTCTCCTATAATAATAGTTACCAAGCCAGTTTGGGTATGTCACCTTTTGAAGCCCTATATGGAAGGAAATGTAGGACTCCATTAATGTGGTCGGAAGTTGGAGAAAAGACTTTGCTTGGACCGGCCCTCATAAAAGAAGCAGAAGACCGTGTGGCTGAGATCAGAGAAAAATTGAAAGAAGCACAATCACGACAGAAGAGCTATTCAGATAAAAGAAGAAAGGAGTTAAGTTTTGCAGTTGGAGATTTTGTGTATCTTAAAGTTTCTCCGATTCGAGGGACCCGAAGGTTCCAAGTCAGAGGTAAGCTAGCACCCCGATATATTGGACCATACCAAGTGTTACAAAGGATTGGAGCCGTAGCTTACCGTATTCAGCTACCAGAAGAGATGTCAGATATACACAATGTGTTTCATGTCTCCCAATTGAAGAAATGCCTTAGAGTACCAGAGGAAAAAATATCACCAGATACAGTGGATTTACAGGATGATCTGAGATATCAAGAAGTGCCAATAAAAATCTTAGACACAGTCACCAAGCAGACGAGAACGTCAACAGTCCAAATTTGTCGTGTTCAATGGAGTAGGCACACTGAAGCAGAAGCAACATGGGAAAGAGAAGATGCCCTGAAGAAGGAGTTTCCCCACCTGTTTAGGAGCTAGTCAAATCTCGAGGACGAGATTCCTTTTAAGTGGGGTAGGTTTGTAACATCCTGAAAATTGGAACTCTAAAATCACTCGCTCAAAAATATTTTCAAAATCTATTTTAAAAACTATAAGTCATTTGAGCTCTATATCCTTCCAAATCTTGTCCATCTTATGTCCATCCCAATTACATCGCTTCAATTTATATTCTGCTCCGTGGCATCGGCATCACCCACCCGTTCCTCACCTTTCTCTCCCTCTCTCTCGCTTCGCCCGATGCCCGACAACGGCGCGTGCGTCGAACCCACCACCATCGTCGCCGCAGCGCACCCGCGCTCGACCCCCCATGCCGACTGCGGCAACTCGCACGCCGCCACAACAGTGGGTCCCACCTCCCACCTTTCTCTTCCTCTTTCTTCTCCATGCATGGCAACATCACATTCGTATATGCGCAGCAAATAGAGCAAGACAAACCACCCACCGAGGCAACATCCACTTTTACCATTTACCACGCAAACAAGCAAGGCACACAGGCAGCATGCATGTACCACCAGCAATGCAAAGCACAAGCAAACAAGTGTCAGCAGCGCACCTACACACATACAGATATCTCATGCATGCATGCACAACATATACACACATTTTCACACGCACACACCCCTTGCATGCATGCACGCTCTCGTCCTTGCATGTCAGTTAACCACCGTCCATTTGCATGCATGCAAAAGCTCGTACCAGCTTGCATGCCGACCACCATGCAAAGTTAGGCACCGGCCGTGCATGCCGAGAACCCACCGTCCCCTGCTACGCGCCGCACCGTCCACCACCATCCACCATCCTCTCAGCACTATTGTTGCATGTGAAAGGACACCGAAAGCAAGCTGATGGCACAGCTTGCGTCCCGGCCTATAAAAAGGCACGCCGGGATGCTCTCCCGCAGCAGCACGCTCAGCTCGCCACTCGCTTGCCTGCTCTCGCTTCACTTGCCTCGCGTATACCGTATTTGGCCATGTACACGAGCCGGGCTCGACCGTCGTCGCACGACGAGGTGAGCAGCCCATGAGCATCCCTTGCTCTTCCCACTCTCCCTGTGGTCTTCTCTTTGCTTTCCTCCTTGCCTTTGCCTGTGCCGAGCCACTCCCGAGCTCTACGAAAGCTGAGTCATGACGTCCAGCAAGCATGAAGCAAGAAGAAAGCTCGTGCTAGCTTCTCTCCCTTCCTATGCATGTGTATGTGACACGTGGGCCCTAAGCAATAACTCCACCAAATAGTACACGCATAGTATATACCATGCACTACCAGCCAAGCCAAATGCCCACGTGATCACCCATTCCTTAATCACGCATTATTCTTTTTCACGTGGTTAAATTTCGGCCATCTTGCAGAGCCACATGCCAACTCCGATTCCAAATATTATTCTTTCTAAATTCATCTAAAATCATGATCTATCTCCCATATAAATTTCATGATTTTTAGAGCTCATTTGATTTTATGTGATTATTTATCTGTGCTTGTTTGTCTGTTCTGTTCGTTGCGCGCTTCTAGCTGATGGAGTGAACGAGGAGGAGAACGAGAACGTTGAAGGCGAGTACCGCGAGTCCGACCCCGAAGACCCGAACTTTCAGCAGGAGTTTGCCGAGGACGCCGACGGAGGCAAGTCCAACCTAATCCTCTTTGATGCATGTTGATCCATTTTTAAACACAACCCGTAGAAGCCGTTTTAAATATTGCATGTACGATTATACGTACAAAGTATTTTCGCTGCTTAGCTAAAACCCATTTGAATAGCCATCCTTGGATTGATATGACCCGATGATTGTCTTGCTCAGACTTAGGAATAAATATTACAGCATGACGAAATATCGTTATTTAGTATGCTTAGGGCTTGGTACTCATCATGGATATTCATCACTATGTTTTCTAAAATACAATGATTTGAAAAACAAAATTGTGTGAGTTGTAAGAATGAATTGTGGGTATTGCGAAAGGGTTAATGAACAAATTATAAATGGTGATTACCCTAGAGATGGGGCGGATGAGATCCCTTTTGTGGGATGCCTTGGTGTTGGGGCTTGTACCTTTTGTGGTTAAGCATGAAGATATCCGCCTTATCTCGATTAAGAACTGAGTTGATGATTCATCTTGCCTAACTCATTTTATCGTACAACCACTCGACCCTGTATGCGGCGGGGCTTAGTATAAATCCCTCTAGTTGGTATGGCACTCACCTGGAGGCAGGTGTGCAACGGGACACTAAGAGATGTATGTGGGAATTGATGTATTATATGAAATATAAAGAGCTCTGTAAATTATTATGAGATGGTGGCCTTAGTGTTCCCGTGGTGAGCGCCAGTACTTAGCTATGGAGGGTAATGGCTTTGATGGATCTGTGCTTACACTAAGGTGTTAAGTTACGGTACTCTACTTGTGGTGAAAGTGTACAACCTCTGCAGAGTGTAAAATCTATCTGGATAGCCGTGTCCGCGGTCTCGGACGAGTTATGTTTTGGTTTCAACAACTAGATGGGTTGGGATGAGTGGAAACATGTAGAGCTTAGAATGCGATGCTAAGAAGTCCCCATAAGGCAACTAGGAAATGGCAATGGAGTGAATTGCGCCACAGTGCTACCCAATAGCAACAAAAGTCAGGCAAGAACCCCTTAGACTAGAGTTGAGGGGCCCCGGATCGCACAGCTTGTCACGATGTCCCCCCCTCTGAAGTGCCCTCGAACTCAAATGTGATACAAATACTAGTCCCAGGAGGCTAGTAACACATTTATTACATCAGATAAGTTTCAGCGCAGTAGTCTCGACAAGCGTGGGCAATGCAGACATGCCACACAGAGAAGTAACCATAACATAACATAGGTCCAGCAGACCCAGAAGACACACTGCTCGCTACACATCTGGCGAACCCCAATGCCACAGGCTTAGTTGGGTGCAGACACGACCTTATTCGTACGCCACTTTAGGGATAAAGTCTAGGCTTCCTCTGTTCAACAAAGCAAGGGTGAGTACAAAGTACTCAGCAAATCCAACCTTACCCTACGAAATGGGATAACAATATATGCATATGGATATATCAAGGATAAGGCTCGGTTTTATTTGCATAAAGCTATCTTTTTGACACATGCAGGGTTTCATTTTATAAAATACCTTTGCAAAAGATATATATTTTCCATAGATAATAGTATTTCTGAAAAAGGGGGTTTGTCATAATTTTAAGTGTTGCTGAACCCTTTGTTCCCACAACACATGGCAGACAGCCATTCATTTCCAAAATCACACTCACTCTCATGTTTCCACTCATCCCAACCCATCTAGTTGTTGAAACCAAAACATAACTCGTCCGAGACCGCGGACACGGCTATCCAGATAGATTTTACACTCTGCAGAGGTTGTACACTTTCACCACAAGTAGAGTACCGTAACTTAACACCTTAGTGTAAGCACAGATCCATCAAAGCCATTACCCTCCATAGCTAAGTACTGGCGCTCACCACGGGAACACTAAGGCCACCATCTCATAATAATTTACAGAGCTCTTTATATTTCATATAATACATCAATTCCCACATACATCTCTTAGTGTCCCGTTGCACACCTGCCTCCAGGTGAGTGCCATACCAACTAGAGGGATTTATACTAAGCCCCGCCGCATACAGGGTCGAGTGGTTGTACGATAAAATGAGTTAGGCAAGATGAATCATCAACTCAGTTCTTAATCGAGATAAGGCGGATATCTTCATGCTTAACCACAAAAGGTACAAGCCCCAACACCAAGGCATCCCACAAAAGGGATCTCATCCGCCCCATCTCTAGGGTAATCACCATTTATAATTTGTTCATTAACCCTTTCGCAATACCCACAATTCATTCTTACAACTCACACAATTTTGTTTTTCAAATCATTGTATTTTAGAAAACATAGTGATGAATATCCATGATGAGTACCAAGCCCTAAGCATACTAAATAACGATATTTCGTCATGCTGTAATATTTATTCCTAAGTCTGAGCAAGACAATCATCGGGTCATATCAATCCAAGGATGGCTATTCAAATGGGTTTTAGCTAAGCAGCGAAAATACTTTGTACGTATAATCGTACATGCAATATTTAAAACGGCTTCTACGGGTTGTGTTTAAAAATGGGATCAACATGCATCAAAGAGGATTAGGTTGGACTTGCCTCCGTCGGCGTCCTCGGCAAACTCCTGCTGAAAGTTCGGGTCTTCGGGGTCGGACTCGCGGTACTCGCCTTCAACGTTCTCGTTCTCCTCCTCGTTCACTCCATCAGCTAGAAGCGCGCAACGAACAGAACAGACAAACAAGCACAGATAAATAATCACATAAAATCAAATGAGCTCTAAAAATCATGAAATTTATATGGGAGATAGATCATGATTTTAGATGAATTTAGAAAGAATAATATTTGGAATCGGAGTTGGCATGTGGCTCTGCAAGATGGCCGAAATTTAACCACGTGAAAAAGAATAATGCGTGATTAAGGAATGGGTGATCACGTGGGCATTTGGCTTGGCTGGTAGTGCATGGTATATACTATGCGTGTACTATTTGGTGGAGTTATTGCTTAGGGCCCACGTGTCACATACACATGCATAGGAAGGGAGAGAAGCTAGCACGAGCTTTCTTCTTGCTTCATGCTTGCTGGACGTCATGACTCAGCTTTCGTAGAGCTCGGGAGTGGCTCGGCACAGGCAAAGGCAAGGAGGAAAGCAAAGAGAAGACCACAGGGAGAGTGGGAAGAGCAAGGGGATGCTCATGGGCTGCTCACCTCGTCGTGCGACGACGGTCGAGCCCGGCTCGTGTACATGGCCAAATACGGTATACGCGAGGCAAGTGAAGCGAGAGCAGGCAAGCGAGTGGCGAGCTGAGCGTGCTGCTGCGGGAGAGCATCCCGGCGTGCCTTTTTATAGGCCGGGACGCAAGCTGTGCCATCAGCTTGCTTTCGGTGTCCTTTCACATGCAACAATAGTGCTGAGAGGATGGTGGATGGTGGTGGACGGTGCGGCGCGTAGCAGGGGACGGTGGGTTCTCGGCATGCACGGCCGGTGCCTAACTTTGCATGGTGGTCGGCATGCAAGCTGGTACGAGCTTTTGCATGCATGCAAATGGACGGTGGTTAACTGACATGCAAGGACGAGAGCGTGCATGCATGCAAGGGGTGTGTGCGTGTGAAAATGTGTGTATATGTTGTGCATGCATGCATGAGATATCTGTATGTGTGTAGGTGCGCTGCTGACACTTGTTTGCTTGTGCTTTGCATGCTGGTGGTACATGCATGCTGCCTGTGTGCCTTGCTTGTTTGCGTGGTAAATGGTAAAAGTGGATGTTGCCTCGGTGGGTGGTTTGTCTTGCTCTATTTGCTGCGCATATACGAATGTGATGTTGCCATGCATGGAGAAGAAAGAGGAAGAGAAAGGTGGGAGGTGGGACCCACTGTTGTGGCGGCGTGCGAGTTGCCGCAGTCGGCATGGGGGGTCGAGCGCGGGTGCGCTGCGGCGACGATGGTGGTGGGTTCGACGCACGCGCCGTTGTCGGGCATCGGGCGAAGCGAGAGAGAGGGAGAGAAAGGTGAGGAACGGGTGGGTGATGCCGATGCCACGGAGCAGAATATAAATTGAAGCGATGTAATTGGGATGGACATAAGATGGACAAGATTTGGAAGGATATAGAGCTCAAATGACTTATAGTTTTTAAAATAGATTTTGAAAATATTTTTGAGCGAGTGATTTTAGAGTTCCAATTTTCAGGATGTTACAAACCTACCCCACTTAAAAGGAATCTCGTCCTCGAGATTTGACTAGCTCCTAAACAGGTGGGGAAACTCCTTCTTCAGGGCATCTTCTCTTTCCCATGTTGCTTCTGCTTCAGTGTGCCTACTCCATTGAACACGACAAATTTGGACTGTTGACGTTCTCGTCTGCTTGGTGACTGTGTCTAAGATTTTTATTGGCACTTCTTGATATCTCAGATCATCCTGTAAATCCACTGTATCTGGTGATATTTTTTCCTCTGGTACTCTAAGGCATTTCTTCAATTGGGAGACATGAAACACATTGTGTATATCTGACATCTCTTCTGGTAGCTGAATACGGTAAGCTACGGCTCCAATCCTTTGTAACACTTGGTATGGTCCAATATATCGGGGTGCTAGCTTACCTCTGACTTGGAACCTTCGGGTCCCTCGAATCGGAGAAACTTTAAGATACACAAAATCTCCAACTGCAAAACTTAACTCCTTTCTTCTTTTATCTGAATAGCTCTTCTGTCGTGATTGTGCTTCTTTCAATTTTTCTCTGATCTCAGCCACACGGTCTTCTGCTTCTTTTATGAGGGCCGGTCCAAGCAAAGTCTTTTCTCCAACTTCCGACCACATTAATGGAGTCCTACATTTCCTTCCATATAGGGCTTCAAAAGGTGACATACCCAAACTGGCTTGGTAACTATTATTATAGGAGAACTCTGCATAAGTCAGGCTTTTCTCCCAATCTTTACCGTAGGTAAGCACACATGCTCTTAGTATATCCTCCATAATCTGATTTACTCTTTCGGTCTGACCATCTGTCTGCGGGTGATAAGCTGAGCTGAAATCTAGCTTGGTTCCCATAGCGTCTTGCAAACTTTCCCAAAACTTCGAGGTGAATTGAGTACCTCTATCAGATACAATCCTGCTTGGAACACCATGCAATCTGACAACGTTGTCCACATATAACTGTGTTAGTCTGTCTCCACCATAGTTGGTGCGTACTAGTATGAAGTGAGCAACCTTGGTAAGGCGGTCCACTATTACCCATATGGAATCATTCCCTTTCTGAGTTTTGGGTAATCCATTCACAAAATCCATACCTATCTCATCCCATTCCAAACAGGGATAGGTAGTGGCTGGAGCAAGCCTGCTGGTTTCTGATGCTCTGCCTTAACTCTCTGGCAAACATCACATCGAGCCACAAATTGTGCCACATCTCTTTTCATGCCATTCCACCAATACTTTTCTTTTAGGTCCATGTACATTTTAGTGGCACCAGGGTGGATGGAGTAAGCTGAGTTATGAGCTTCATCAAGTATTAGCCCTCGAAACTTTCCTTTCTTGGGCACACAAATCCTGTTTTTATACCACAAGGTTCCTTTGTCATCCACTCTAAAGTATGGGGCTTTATTTTCTCAAGTTTGTTCACGAATCTTCATCAGATCTTCATCTTTATGTTGTGCCTTTTTAATTTCTTCCTCTAGGGTTGGTTGCACATTCAAACTGCCATTTTGAGGTTGGCGTACTATATGCATGTTCAACTGTGCTATCTCTTCTTGTAGGTGAGTATTCTTGGGCACTAAGTTTTGAGCATATGTCTTTCTGCTTAAGGCATCTGCTACCACATTTGCCTTGCCTGGGTGGTAATGAATCTCAAGGTTGTAGTCCTTAATTAACTCCAACCATCTTCTTTGCCTTAGGTTCAAGTCTGCCTGAGGGAAGATGTACTTCAGACTCTTGTGATCCGTGTAGATTTCACACTTGTTTCCAATGAGATAGTGTCTCCAAATCTTGAGAGCATGCACTACTGCTGCTAACTCTAGATCATGGGTAGGATAATTTGCTCATGAGGTCTAAGCTGACGGGATGCATAAGCAACCACTTTTCCTCCTTGCATGAGAACACATCCCAAACCCTGTCTTGAGGCATCACAGTATATGATGAAATCTTGGTGAATGTCTGGTAAAGTTAACACCGGTGCTGTTGTCAGTCTCTTCTTCAGTTCTTGGAAACTCTTCTCACATGATTCTGTCCAGGTGAATTTCTTATCTTTCCTCAGAAGCTTTGTCATGGGTCTGGCTATTTTGGAAAATCCTTGTATAAACCTCCGATAATATCCGGCTAATCAAGAAAACTTCTAACTTCACTCACATTGGTAGGTTGTTGCCAATGAGAGACAGCTTCCACTTTCTCAGGGTCCACTGCAACTCCTTCAGCTGTTAGGATATGACCTAAAAATGCAACTTTCTCAAGCCAAAATTCACACTTGCTGAATTTGGCGTACAACTTGTGTCTTCTTAGCTTCTCCAATACTACTCTCAGGTGTTGGGCATGTTCTTCAGCACTCTTAGAGTAGATAAGTATGTCATCAATGAAGACCACAACAAACTTATCTAACTCCTCCATGAACACCTTATTCATGAGGTTCATGAAATAAGCAGGAGCATTGGTTAATCCAAAGGACATCACTGTAAACTCATATTGTCCGTATCTTGTTACAAAGGCTGTCTTGGGGACATCACTATCCTTGATCTTGAGCTGGTGGTAACCTGATCTCAAATCAATCTTGGAGAAATACTTGGCTCCTTTAAGCTGGTCAAAGAGATCATCTATCCTTGGTAGAGGATATTTATTCTTGATGGTGACTTCATTTAGGGACCTATAATCCACACACATCCTCATACTTCCATTGCCATGAGACTGGACACTACATCACCAATTGTCCCTATAAGAACAACCCAGCAATGTCTATTCAGTCCAACATTGTTAATGGACCAAGACCTGCCGTATCTGGAGTCAATCGTGGTTTCCCCCGCAACAACAACAATATCAACAACAACAACAACAACAACAATAGCCAGATGATGAGGCAACCTCAACAGTCTTATGGTCGAGCCCGTGTCAACCACATCAATGCTCGGGATGCTCAGACTGCTTCAGGAGTGGTACTTGGTGAGTACTTAGTCAACTCAGTACTTGCAATAATATTATTTGATTCTGGAGCATCACATTCATTTATATCATCAAGTTTTGTTGAGGAGCATAAAATACCAACAGTACTACTAAAGTTACCCCTAATAACCCGAACACCTGGGTCCGACATCAAGTGTCATCTCGGTTGTTCAAATGTAAGGTCATTTTAAGTGGGGTAGTGTTCTTAGGAGACTGAGTAGTGCTTAACTCTAAAGGAATAGATGTCATCCCTGGAATGGATTGGTTAATAAGACACAAGGGAATTATTAGTTGTGCATCCAAGGAAGTTTCCTTGGTTAACCATGAAGGAATTAAGGTGAAATGCCAAACCCAAGGATCTAGAACTAACCCAATGGTCTTCAACTTGGAAGCAAAGACCATAGAAGGAGTGCTAGTGGTTGAAGAATACCCAGATGTGTTCCTAGAAGAGCTACCTGGAATGCCACCAGATAGAGATATAGAGTTCATCATTGATCTTATCCCTGAACTGCTCCTATTGCCAAGAGACCCTACAGAATGGCCCCAACAGAGTTAGCTGAACTGAAAGAGCAAATAAGAGAACTGCAACAAAAAGGTTATATCAGACCTAGTCCTTCACCGTGGGGAGCCCCAGTCTTGTTTGTGAAGAAGAAATATGGAAGTATGAGGATGTGTGTGGATTATAGGTCCCTAAATGAAGTCACCATCAAGAATAAATATCCTCTACCAAGGATAGATGATCTCTTTGACCAGCTTAAAGGAGCCAAGTATTTCTCCAAGATTGATTTGAGATCAGGTTACCACCAGCTCAAGATCAAGGATAGTGATGTCCCCAAGACAGCCTTTGTAACAAGATACGGACAATATGAGTTTACAGTGATGTCCTTTGGATTAACCAATGCTCCTGCTTATTTCATGAACCTCATGAATAAGGTGTTCATGGAGGAGTTAGATAAGTTTGTTGTGGTCTTCATTGATGACATACTTATCTACTCTAAGAGTGCTGAAGAACATGCCCAACACCTGAGAGTAGTATTGGAGAAGCTAAGAAGACACAAGTTGTACGCCAAATTCAGCAAGTGTGAATTTTGGCTTGAGAAAGTTGCATTTTTAGGTCATATCCTAACAGCTGAAGGAGTTGCAGTGGACCCTGAGAAAGTGGAAGCTGTCTCTCATTGGCAACAACCTACCAATGTGAGTGAAGTTAGAAGTTTTCTTGGATTAGCCGGATATTATCGGAGGTTTATACAAGGATTTTCCAAAATAGCCAGACCCATGACAAAGCTTCTGAGGAAAGATAAGAAATTCACCTGGACAGAATCATGTGAGAAGAGTTTCCAAGAACTGAAGAAGAGACTGACAACAGCACCGGTGTTAACTTTACCAGACATTCACCAAGATTTCATCATATACTGTGATGCCTCAAGACAGGGTTTGGGATGTGTTCTCATGCAAGGAGGAAAAGTGGTTGCTTATGCATCCCGTCAGCTTAGACCTCATGAGCAAAATTATCCTACCCATGATCTAGAGTTAGCAGCAGTAGTGCATGCTCTCAAGATTTGGAGACACTATCTCATTGGAAACAAGTGTGAAATCTACACGGATCACAAGAGTCTGAAGTACATCTTCCCTCAGGCAGACTTGAACCTAAGGCAAAGAAGATGGTTGGAGTTAATTAAGGACTACAACCTTGAGATTCATTACCACCCAGGCAAGGCAAATGTGGTAGCAGATGCCTTAAGCAGAAAGACATATGCTCAAAACTTAGTGCCCAAGAATACTCACCTACAAGAAGAGATAGCACAGTTGAACATGCATATAGTACGCCAACCTCAAAATGGCAGTTTGAATGTGCAACCAACCCTAGAGGAAGAAATTAAAAAGGCACAACATAAAGATGAAGATCTGATGAAGATTCGTGAACAAACTTGAGAAAATAAAGCCCCATACTTTAGAGTGGATGACAAAGGAACCTTGTGGTATAAAAAACAGGATTTGTGTGCCCAAGAAAGGAAAGTTTCGAGGGCTAATACTTGATGAAGCTCATACTCAGCTTACTCCATCCACCCTGGTGCCACTAAAATGTACATGGACCTAAAAGAAAAGTATTGGTGGAATGGCATGAAAAGAGATGTGGCACAATTTGTGGCTCGATGTGATGTTTGCCAGAGAGTTAAGGCAGAGCATCAGAAACCAGCAGGCTTGCTCCAGCCACTACCTATCCCTGTTTGGAAATGGGATGAGATAGGTATGGATTTTGTGAATGGATTACCCAAAACTCAGAAAGGGAATGATTCCATATGGGTAATAGTGGACCGCCTTACCAAGGTTGCTCACTTCATACTAGTACGCACCAACTATGGTGGAGAAACAGACTAACACAGTTATATGTGGACAACGTTGTCAGATTGCATGGTGTTCCAAGCAGGATTGTATCTGATAGAGGTACTCAATTCACCTCGAAGTTTTGGGAAAGTTTGCAAGACGCTATGGGAACCAAGCTAGATTCAGCTCAGCTTATCACCCGCAGACAGATGGTCAGACCGAAAGAGTAAATCAGATTATGGAGGATATACTAAGAGCATGTGTGCTTACCTACGGTAAAGATTGGGAGAAAAGCCTGACTTATGCAGAGTTCTCCTATAATAATAGTTACCAAGCCAGTTTGGGTATGTCACCTTTTGAAGCCCTATATGGAAGGAAATGTAGGACTCCATTAATGTGGTCGGAAGTTGGAGAAAAGACTTTGCTTGGACCGGCCCTCATAAAAGAAGCAGAAGACCGTGTGGCTGAGATCAGAGAAAAATTGAAAGAAGCACAATCACGACAGAAGAGCTATTCAGATAAAAGAAGAAAGGAGTTAAGTTTTGCAGTTGGAGATTTTGTGTATCTTAAAGTTTCTCCGATTCGAGGGACCCGAAGGTTCCAAGTCAGAGGTAAGCTAGCACCCCGATATATTGGACCATACCAAGTGTTACAAAGGATTGGAGCCGTAGCTTACCGTATTCAGCTACCAGAAGAGATGTCAGATATACACAATGTGTTTCATGTCTCCCATTGAAGAAATGCCTTAGAGTACCAGAGGAAAAAATATCACCAGATACAGTGGATTTACAGGATGATCTGAGATATCAAGAAGTGCCAATAAAAATCTTAGACACAGTCACCAAGCAGACGAGAACGTCAACAGTCCAAATTTGTCGTGTTCAATGGAGTAGGCACACTGAAGCAGAAGCAACATGGGAAAGAGAAGATGCCCTGAAGAAGGAGTTTCCCCACCTGTTTAGGAGCTAGTCAAATCTCGAGGACGAGATTCCTTTTAAGTGGGGTAGGTTTGTAACATCCTGAAAATTGGAACTCTAAAATCACTCGCTCAAAAATATTTTCAAAATCTATTTTAAAAACTATAAGTCATTTGAGCTCTATATCCTTCCAAATCTGTCCATCTTATGTCCATCCCAATTACATCGCTTCAATTTATATTCTGCTCCGTGGCATCGGCATCACCCACCCGTTCCTCACCTTTCTCTCCCTCTCTCTCGCTTCGCCCGATGCCCGACAACGGCGCGTGCGTCGAACCCACCACCATCGTCGCCGCAGCGCACCCGCGCTCGACCCCCCATGCCGACTGCGGCAACTCGCACGCCGCCACAACAGTGGGTCCCACCTCCCACCTTTCTCTTCCTCTTTCTTCTTGCTTCATGCTTGCTGGACGTCATGACTCAGCTTTCGTAGAGCTCGGGAGTGGCTCGGCACAGGCAAAGGCAAGGAGGAAAGCAAAGAGAAGACCACAGGGAGAGTGGGAAGAGCAAGGGGATGCTCATGGGCTGCTCACCTCGTCGTGCGACGACGGTCGAGCCCGGCTCGTGTACATGGCCAAATACGGTATACGCGAGGCAAGTGAAGCGAGAGCAGGCAAGCGAGTGGCGAGCTGAGCGTGCTGCTGCGGGAGAGCATCCCGGCGTGCCTTTTTATAGGCCGGGACGCAAGCTGTGCCATCAGCTTGCTTTCGGTGTCCCTTTCACATGCAACAATAGTGCTGAGAGGATGGTGGATGGTGGTGGACGGTGCGGCGCGTAGCAGGGGACGGTGGGTTCTCGGCATGCACGGCCGGTGCCTAACTTTGCATGGTGGTCGGCATGCAAGCTGGTACGAGCTTTTGCATGCATGCAAATGGACGGTGGTTAACTGACATGCAAGGACGAGAGCGTGCATGCATGCAAGGGGTGTGTGCGTGTGAAAATGTGTGTATATGTTGTGCATGCATGCATGAGATATCTGTATGTGTGTAGGTGCGCTGCTGACACTTGTTTGCTTGTGCTTTGCATGCTGGTGGTACATGCATGCTGCCTGTGTGCCTTGCTTGTTTGCGTGGTAAATGGTAAAAGTGGATGTTGCCTCGGTGGGTGGTTTGTCTTGCTCTATTTGCTGCGCATATACGAATGTGATGTTGCCATGCATGGAGAAGAAAGAGGAAGAGAAAGGTGGGAGGTGGGACCCACTGTTGTGGCGGCGTGCGAGTTGCCGCAGTCGGCATGGGGGGTCGAGCGCGGGTGCGCTGCGGCGACGATGGTGGTGGGTTCGACGCACGCGCCGTTGTCGGGCATCGGGCGAAGCGAGAGAGAGGGAGAGAAAGGTGAGGAACGGGTGGGTGATGCCGATGCCACGGAGCAGAATATAAATTGAAGCGATGTAATTGGGATGGACATAAGATGGACAAGATTTGGAAGGATATAGAGCTCAAATGACTTATAGTTTTTAAAATAGATTTTGGAAAATATTTTTGAGCGAGTGATTTTAGAGTTCCAATTTTCAGGATGTTACAAACCTACCCCACTTAAAAGGAATCTCGTCCTCGAGATTTGACTAGCTCCTAAACAGGTGGGGAAACTCCTTCTTCAGGGCATCTTCTCTTTCCCATGTTGCTTCTGCTTCAGTGTGCCTACTCCATTGAACACGACAAATTTGGACTGTTGACGTTCTCGTCTGCTTGGTGACTGTGTCTAAGATTTTTATTGGCACTTCTTGATATCTCAGATCATCCTGTAAATCCACTGTATCTGGTGATATTTTTTCCTCTGGTACTCTAAGGCATTTCTTCAATTGGGAGACATGAAACACATTGTGTATATCTGACATCTCTTCTGGTAGCTGAATACGGTAAGCTACGGCTCCAATCCTTTGTAACACTTGGTATGGTCCAATATATCGGGGTGCTAGCTTACCTCTGACTTGGAACCTTCGGGTCCCTCGAATCGGAGAAACTTTAAGATACACAAAATCTCCAACTGCAAAACTTAACTCCTTTCTTCTTTTATCTGAATAGCTCTTCTGTCGTGATTGTGCTTCTTTCAATTTTTCTCTGATCTCAGCCACACGGTCTTCTGCTTCTTTTATGAGGGCCGGTCCAAGCAAAGTCTTTTCTCCAACTTCCGACCACATTAATGGAGTCCTACATTTCCTTCCATATAGGGCTTCAAAGGTGACATACCCAAACGGGCTTGGTAACTATTATTATAGGAGAACTCTGCATAAGTCAGGCTTTTCTCCCAATCTTTACCGTAGGTAAGCACACATGCTCTTAGTATATCCTCCATAATCTGATTTACTCTTTCGGTCTGACCATCTGTCTGCGGGTGATAAGCTGAGCTGAAATCTAGCTTGGTTCCATAGCGTCTTGCAAACTTTCCCAAAACTTCGAGGTGAATTGAGTACCTCTATCAGATACAATCCTGCTTGGAACACCATGCAATCTGACAACGTTGTCCACATATAACTGTGTTAGTCTGTCTCCACCATAGTTGGTGCGTACTAGTATGAAGTGAGCAACCTTGGTAAGGCGGTCCACTATTACCCATATGGAATCATTCCCTTTCTGAGTTTTGGGTAATCCATTCACAAAATCCATACCTATCTCATCCCATTTCCAAACAGGGATAGGTAGTGGCTGGAGCAAGCCTGCTGGTTTCTGATGCTCTGCCTTAACTCTCTGGCAAACATCACATCGAGCCACAAATTGTGCCACATCTCTTTTCATGCCATTCCACCAATACTTTTCTTTAGGTCCATGTACATTTTAGTGGCACCAGGGTGGATGGAGTAAGCTGAGTTATGAGCTTCATCAAGTATTAGCCCTCGAAACTTTCCTTTCTTGGGCACACAAATCCTGTTTTTATACCACAAGGTTCCTTTGTCTCCACTCTAAAGTATGGGGCTTTATTTTCTCAAGTTTGTTCACGAATCTTCATCAGATCTTCATCTTTATGTTGTGCCTTTTTAATTTCTTCCTCTAGGGTTGGTTGCACATTCAAACTGCCATTTTGAGGTTGGCGTACTATATGCATGTTCAACTGTGCTATCTCTTCTTGTAGGTGAGTATTCTTGGGCACTAAGTTTTGAGCATATGTCTTTCTGCTTAAGGCATCTGCTACCACATTTGCCTTGCCTGGGTGGTAATGAATCTCAAGGTTGTAGTCCTTAATTAACTCCAACCATCTTCTTTGCCTTAGGTTCAAGTCTGCCTGAGGGAAGATGTACTTCAGACTCTTGTGATCCGTGTAGATTTCACACTTGTTTCCAATGAGATAGTGTCTCCAAATCTTGAGAGCATGCACTACTGCTGCTAACTCTAGATCATGGGTAGGATAATTTTGCTCATGAGGTCTAAGCTGACGGGATGCATAAGCAACCACTTTTCCTCCTTGCATGAGAACACATCCCAAACCCTGTCTTGAGGCATCACAGTATATGATGAAATCTTGGTGAATGTCTGGTAAAGTTAACACCGGTGCTGTTGTCAGTCTCTTCTTCAGTTCTTGGAAACTCTTCTCACATGATTCTGTCCAGGTGAATTTCTTATCTTTCCTCAGAAGCTTTGTCATGGGTCTGGCTATTTTGGAAAATCCTTGTATAAACCTCCGATAATATCCGGCTAATCCAAGAAAACTTCTAACTTCACTCACATTGGTAGGTTGTTGCCAATGAGAGACAGCTTCCACTTTCTCAGGGTCCACTGCAACTCCTTCAGCTGTTAGGATATGACCTAAAAATGCAACTTTCTCAAGCCAAAATTCACACTTGCTGAATTTGGCGTACAACTTGTGTCTTCTTAGCTTCTCCAATACTACTCTCAGGTGTTGGGCATGTTCTTCAGCACTCTTAGAGTAGATAAGTATGTCATCAATGAAGACCACAACAAACTTATCTAACTCCTCCATGAACACCTTATTCATGAGGTTCATGAAATAAGCAGGAGCATTGGTTAATCCAAAGGACATCACTGTAAACTCATATTGTCCGTATCTTGTTACAAAGGCTGTCTTGGGGACATCACTATCCTTGATCTTGAGCTGGTGGTAACCTGATCTCAAATCAATCTTGGAGAAATACTTGGCTCCTTTAAGCTGGTCAAAGAGATCATCTATCCTTGGTAGAGGATATTTATTCTTGATGGTGACTTCATTTAGGGACCTATAATCCACACACATCCTCATACTTCCATATTTCTTCTTCACAAACAAGACTGGGGCTCCCCACGGTGAAGGACTAGGTCTGATATAACCTTTTTGTTGCAGTTCTCTTATTTGCTCTTTCAGTTCAGCTAACTCTGTTGGGGCCATTCTGTAGGGTCTCTTGGCAATAGGAGCAGTTCCAGGGATAAGATCAATGATGAACTCTATATCTCTATCTGGTGGCATTCCAGGTAGCTCTTCTGGGAACACATCTGGGTATTCTTCAACCACTAGCACTCCTTCTATGGTCTTTGCTTCCAAGTTGAAGACCATTGGGTTAGTTCTAGATCCTTGGGTTTGGCATTTCACCTTAATTCCTTCATGGTTAACCAAGGAAACTTCCTTGGATGCACAACTAATAATTCCCTTGTGTCTTATTAACCAATCCATTCCAGGGATGACATCTATTCCTTTAGAGTTAAGCACTACTCAGTCTCCTAAGAACACTACCCCACTTAAAATGATCCTTACATTTGAACAACCGAGATGACACTTGATGTCGGACCCAGGTGTTCGGGTTATTAGGGGTAACTTTAGTAGTACTGTTGGTATTTTATGCTCCTCAACAAAACTTGATGATATAAATGAATGTGATGCTCCAGAATCAAATAATATTATTGCAAGTACTGAGTTGACTAAGTACTCACCAAGTACCACTCCTGAAGCAGTCTGAGCATCCCGAGCATTGATGTGGTTGACACGGGCTCGACCATAAGACTGTTGAGGTTGCCTCATCATCTGGCTATTGTTGTTGTTGTTGTTGTTGTTGATATTGTTGTTGTTGCGGGGGAAACCACGATTGACTCCAGATACGGCAGGTCTTGGTCCATTAACAATGTTGGACTGAATAGACATTGCTGGGTTGTTCTTATAGGGACAATTGGTGATGTAGTGTCCAGTCTCATGGCAATGGAAGCAAGCCTTGCCATTGTTGGTGACTTGACCAGTGTTGTTCTGTTGAGTTTTGCCAATAGTTTGATTCTGATAAGTTGTCTTGAGCTGATATGATGGCTGAGTCTGGTTAGATGCACTTGCAGGGGAGCGAAACTGCATTGGGGCTTGAGTCCGCTGGCTTGGTTGGCTAAAGGTTTTCAACCTCTGGGATCTAGCTCCTTCCTGAACCTTGTGTTCTAGGAACTTGCGCTTGTTTTATTTCTTCTCTTCAGTCTTGGCTACATCCGTCAGGATAGTACTATTCATCAAGGTGTTGAAGTCTGGATAAATATATGGGGTCATGAGGGTCCTAAGCTCACGTGTCAGTCCTTCTGTGAACTTTGTCTGCTTCTTGGCATCAGTGTTGACCAATTCTGGGGCATAGCGGGATAACTCAGTGAACTGGAAGATGTATTCACTCAGGGTCTTATTTCCTTGTTTCAAGTTACGAAATTCATTGGCCTTCAGCTTCATGATCCCATCTGGAATGTGATACCGACGAAATTCTTCGACAAATTCTTCCCATGTGATGGTGTTGACATTTTCCACAGCTCCACTATAGGCTTCCCACCAAGAAAGGGCGATTCCTGTCAGCTGGTGACTTGCTAACAGAACTCTGTCCCTTCCATTACAGTGGATTGTGTCCAACTTCCTTTCAATGACTCTGAGCCAATCATCTACCTCCATTGGGTTGTCGGATCCAGCAAAGGTGGGTGGTTTGAGCCTCATAAACTCAGTCATCTTGTCCTGGACTCCTGGTTCACGGTTATTCCTAGGACAGTTCATGCCTTGGGCCAGAGTTTCCAGAAGACGAGTTTGTGTTGCCATGACTGTTGCAAGGTCAATTGGTGGGGGAGGAGGAAGGTCGTCTTCTCTATTGTTATTTCCAGTTTGACTCACTTCATCTTCATGGGCCCCATTAACAAATGCATTGGGTTCACTTGCAACTGGACGTTGGGTTTGCCTACTAGCTGCACGGCCATTTGGTTGAGAGCGAGTTGCTGGCTTGGGAGGCATCTGTTGGATGAGATGAGAGATAGAATTAGATAAGAGTTAGATCTACTGAGTGATCTTTTGTTTGTTAAGTCATCATATTTTTTTAAAAAGGTGCAAGTTTTAAGACTTGCTATCCCATAAGGGAACACATATAGAGCACACAATTAGCACAATCAACAAGCACAAATATATATTTTGAATAGGAAGAAGGATGGACATTGAAGGATCATCAGCTCCCCCACCGACAGAAGCCTCCCATGAAGCCTCAGAGCCAGAGCCTCTCCTCACCCTCACCCAACCACCACCAAAAGATGATGGAGACCCTCCTCTTAGTCTAATAGAAGGGCCACAGAAGGCGGAAGAATGATCGTCCTCTGCACCAAGGGAATGAAGCCGATCGGTCCGAAGAAGTTGAAGATTAGTTGTACCCAGTATCTCCTTTTGCCTTGGGGAAGTGAAGATTACTTCACTTTTATTACCCCAAAGTAGAGGAACCGTATTGTAGCACGCCTATTTTTCTCTATGTTGTAATTCTCCCTTCCTATTCAAAATATATATTTGTGCTTGTTGATTGTGCTAATTGTGTGCTCTATATGTGTTCCCTTATGGGATAGCAAGTCTTAAAACTTGCACCTTTTTAAAAAAATATGATGACTTAACAAACAAAAGATCACTCAGTAGATCTAACTCTTATCTAATTCTATCTCTCATCTCATCCAACAGATGCCTCCCAAGCCAGCAACTCGCTCTCAACCAAATGGCCGTGCAGCTAGTAGGCAAACCCAACGTCCAGTTGCAAGTGAACCCAATGCATTTGTTAATGGGGCCCATGAAGATGAAGTGAGTCAAACTGGAAATAACAATAGAGAAGACGACCTTCCTCCTCCCCCACCAATTGACCTTGCAACAGTCATGGCAACACAAACTCGTCTTCTGGAAACTCTGGCCCAAGGCATGAACTGTCCTAGGAATAACCGTGAACCAGGAGTCCAGGACAAGATGACTGAGTTTATGAGGCTCAAACCACCCACCTTTGCTGGATCCGACAACCCAATGGAGGTAGATGATTGGCTCAGAGTCATTGAAAGGAAGTTGGACACAATCCACTGTAATGGAAGGGAGAATTACAACATAGAGAAAAATAGGCGTGCTACAATACGGTTCCTCTACTTTGGGGTAATAAAAGTGAAGTAATCTTCACTTCCCCAAGGCAAAAGGAGATACTGGGTACAACTAATCTTCAACTTCTTCGGACCGATCGGCTTCATTCCCTTGGTGCAGAGGACGATCATTCTTCCGCCTTCTGTGGCCCTTCTATTAGACTAAGAGGAGGGTCTCCATCATCTTTTGGTGGTGGTTGGGTGAGGGTGAGGAGAGGCTCTGGCTCTGAGGCTTCATGGGAGGCTTCTGTCGGTGGGGGAGCTGATGATCCTTCAATGTCCATCCTTCTTCCTATTCAAAATATATATTTGTGCTTGTTGATTGTGCTAATTGTGTGCTCTATATGTGTTCCCTTATGGGATAGCAAGTCTTAAAACTTGCACCTTTTTAAAAAAATATGATGACTTAACAAACAAAAGATCACTCAGTAGATCTAACTCTTATCTAATTCTATCTCTCATCTCATCCAACAGATGCCTCCCAAGCCAGCAACTCGCTCTCAACCAAATGGCCGTGCAGCTAGTAGGCAAACCCAACGTCCAGTTGCAAGTGAACCCAATGCATTTGTTAATGGGGCCCATGAAGATGAAGTGAGTCAAACTGGAAATAACAATAGAGAAGACGACCTTCCTCCTCCCCCACCAATTGACCTTGCAACAGTCATGGCAACACAAACTCGTCTTCTGGAAACTCTGGCCCAAGGCATGAACTGTCCTAGGAATAACCGTGAACCAGGAGTCCAGGACAAGATGACTGAGTTTATGAGGCTCAAACCACCCACCTTTGCTGGATCCGACAACCCAATGGAGGTAGATGATTGGCTCAGAGTCATTGAAAGGAAGTTGGACACAATCCACTGTAATGGAAGGGACAGAGTTCTGTTAGCAAGTCACCAGCTGACAGGAATCGCCCTTTCTTGGTGGGAAGCCTATAGTGGAGCTGTGGAAAATGTCAACACCATCACATGGAAGAATTTGTCGAAGAATTTCGTCGGTATCACATTCCAGATGGGATCATGAAGCTGAAGGCCAATGAATTTCGTAACTTGAAACAAGGAAATAAGACCCTGAGTGAATACATCTTCCAGTTCACTGAGTTATCCCGCTATGCCCCAGAATTGGTCAACACTGATGCCAAGAAGCAGACAAAGTTCACAGAAGGACTGACACGTGAGCTTAGGACCCTCATGACCCCATATATTTATCCAGACTTCAACACCTTGATGAATAGTACTATCCTGACGGATGTAGCCAAGACTGAAGAGAAGAAATAAAACAAGCGCAAGTTCCTAGAACACAAGGTTCAGGAAGGAGCTAGATCCCAGAGGTTGAAAACCTTTAGCCAACCAAGCCAGCGGACTCAAGCCCCAATGCAGTTTCGCTCCCCTGCAAGTGCATCTAACCAGACTCAGCCATCATATCAGCTCAAGACAACTTATCAGAATCAAACTATTGGCAAAACTCAACAGAACAACACTGGTCAAGTCACCAACAATGGCAAGGCTTGCTTCCATTGCCATGAGACTGGACACTACATCACCAATTGTCCCTATAAGAACAACCCAGCAATGTCTATTCAGTCCAACATTGTTAATGGACCAAGACCTGCCGTATCTGGAGTCAATCGTGGTTTCCCCCGCAACAACAACAATATCAACAACAACAACAACAACAACAATAGCCAGATGATGAGGCAACCTCAACAGTCTTATGGTCGAGCCCGTGTCAACCACATCAATGCTCGGGATGCTCAGACTGCTTCAGGAGTGGTACTTGGTGAGTACTTAGTCAACTCAGTACTTGCAATAATATTATTTGATTCTGGAGCATCACATTCATTTATATCATCAAGTTTTGTTGAGGAGCATAAAATACCAACAGTACTACTAAAGTTACCCCTAATAACCCGAACACCTGGGTCCGACATCAAGTGTCATCTCGGTTGTTCAAATGTAAGGATCATTTTAAGTGGGGTAGTGTTCTTAGGAGACTGAGTAGTGCTTAACTCTAAAGGAATAGATGTCATCCCTGGAATGGATTGGTTAATAAGACACAAGGGAATTATTAGTTGTGCATCCAAGGAAGTTTCCTTGGTTAACCATGAAGGAATTAAGGTGAAATGCCAAACCCAAGGATCTAGAACTAACCCAATGGTCTTCAACTTGGAAGCAAAGACCATAGAAGGAGTGCTAGTGGTTGAAGAATACCCAGATGTGTTCCCAGAAGAGCTACCTGGAATGCCACCAGATAGAGATATAGAGTTCATCATTGATCTTATCCCTGGAACTGCTCCTATTGCCAAGAGACCCTACAGAATGGCCCCAACAGAGTTAGCTGAACTGAAAGAGCAAATAAGAGAACTGCAACAAAAAGGTTATATCAGACCTAGTCCTTCACCGTGGGGAGCCCCAGTCTTGTTTGTGAAGAAGAAATATGGAAGTATGAGGATGTGTGTGGATTATAGGTCCCTAAATGAAGTCACCATCAAGAATAAATATCCTCTACCAAGGATAGATGATCTCTTTGACCAGCTTAAAGGAGCCAAGTATTTCTCCAAGATTGATTTGAGATCAGGTTACCACCAGCTCAAGATCAAGGATAGTGATGTCCCCAAGACAGCCTTTGTAACAAGATACGGACAATATGAGTTTACAGTGATGTCCTTTGGATTAACCAATGCTCCTGCTTATTTCATGAACCTCATGAATAAGGTGTTCATGGAGGAGTTAGATAAGTTTGTTGTGGTCTTCATTGATGACATACTTATCTACTCTAAGAGTGCTGAAGAACATGCCCAACACCTGAGAGTAGTATTGGAGAAGCTAAGAAGACACAAGTTGTACGCCAAATTCAGCAAGTGTGAATTTTGGCTTGAGAAAGTTGCATTTTTAGGTCATATCCTAACAGCTGAAGGAGTTGCAGTGGACCCTGAGAAAGTGGAAGCTGTCTCTCATTGGCAACAACCTACCAATGTGAGTGAAGTTAGAAGTTTTCTTGGATTAGCCGGATATTATCGGAGGTTTATACAAGGATTTTCCAAAATAGCCAGACCCATGACAAAGCTTCTGAGGAAAGATAAGAAATTCACCTGGACAGAATCATGTGAGAAGAGTTTCCAAGAACTGAAGAAGAGACTGACAACAGCACCGGTGTTAACTTTACCAGACATTCACCAAGATTTCATCATATACTGTGATGCCTCAAGACAGGGTTTGGGATGTGTTCTCATGCAAGGAGGAAAAGTGGTTGCTTATGCATCCCGTCAGCTTAGACCTCATGAGCAAAATTATCCTACCCATGATCTAGAGTTAGCAGCAGTAGTGCATGCTCTCAAGATTTGGAGACACTATCTCATTGGAAACAAGTGTGAAATCTACACGGATCACAAGAGTCTGAAGTACATCTTCCCTCAGGCAGACTTGAACCTAAGGCAAAGAAGATGGTTGGAGTTAATTAAGGACTACAACCTTGAGATTCATTACCACCCAGGCAAGGCAAATGTGGTAGCAGATGCCTTAAGCAGAAAGACATATGCTCAAAACTTAGTGCCCAAGAATACTCACCTACAAGAAGAGATAGCACAGTTGAACATGCATATAGTACGCCAACCTCAAAATGGCAGTTTGAATGTGCAACCAACCCTAGAGGAAGAAATTAAAAAGGCACAACATAAAGATGAAGATCTGATGAAGATTCGTGAACAAACTTGAGAAAATAAAGCCCCATACTTTAGAGTGGATGACAAAGGAACCTTGTGGTATAAAAACAGGATTTGTGTGCCCAAGAAAGGAAAGTTTCGAGGGCTAATACTTGATGAAGCTCATAACTCAGCTTACTCCATCCACCCTGGTGCCACTAAAATGTACATGGCCAAATACGGTATACGCGAGGCAAGTGAAGCGAGAGCAGGCAAGCGAGTGGCGAGCTGAGCGTGCTGCTGCGGGAGAGCATCCCGGCGTGCCTTTTTATAGGCCGGGACGCAAGCTGTGCCATCAGCTTGCTTTCGGTGTCCTTTCACATGCAACAATAGTGCTGAGAGGATGGTGGATGGTGGTGGACGGTGCGGCGCGTAGCAGGGGACGGTGGGTTCTCGGCATGCACGGCCGGTGCCTAACTTTGCATGGTGGTCGGCATGCAAGCTGGTACGAGCTTTTGCATGCATGCAAATGGACGGTGGTTAACTGACATGCAAGGACGAGAGCGTGCATGCATGCAAGGGGTGTGTGCGTGTGAAAATGTGTGTATATGTTGTGCATGCATGCATGAGATATCTGTATGTGTGTAGGTGCGCTGCTGACACTTGTTTGCTTGTGCTTTGCATGCTGGTGGTACATGCATGCTGCCTGTGTGCCTTGCTTGTTTGCGTGGTAAATGGTAAAAGTGGATGTTGCCTCGGTGGGTGGTTTGTCTTGCTCTATTTGCTGCGCATATACGAATGTGATGTTGCCATGCATGGAGAAGAAAGAGGAAGAGAAAGGTGGGAGGTGGGACCCACTGTTGTGGTGGCGTGCGAGTTGCCGCAGTCGGCATGGGGGGTCGAGCGCGGGTGCGCTGCGGCGACGATGGTGGTGGGTTCGACGCACGCGCCGTTGTCGGGCATCGGGCGAAGCGAGAGAGAGGGAGAGAAAGGTGAGGAACGGGTGGGTGATGCCGATGCCACGGAGCAGAATATAAATTGAAGCGATGTAATTGGGATGGACATAAGATGGACAAGATTTGGAAGGATATAGAGCTCAAATGACTTATAGTTTTTAAAATAGATTTTGAAAATATTTTTGAGCGAGTGATTTTAGAGTTCCAATTTTCAGGATGTTACAAACCTACCCCACTTAAAAGGAATCTCGTCCTCGAGATTTGACTAGCTCCTAAACAGGTGGGGAAACTCCTTCTTCAGGGCATCTTCTCTTTCCCATGTTGCTTCTGCTTCAGTGTGCCTACTCCATTGAACACGACAAATTTGGACTGTTGACGTTCTCGTCTGCTTGGTGACTGTGTCTAAGATTTTTATTGGCACTTCTTGATATCTCAGATCATCCTGTAAATCCACTGTATCTGGTGATATTTTTTCCTCTGGTACTCTAAGGCATTTCTTCAATTGGGAGACATGAAACACATTGTGTATATCTGACATCTCTTCTGGTAGCTGAATACGGTAAGCTACGGCTCCAATCCTTTGTAACACTTGGTATGGTCCAATATATCGGGGTGCTAGCTTACCTCTGACTTGGAACCTTCGGGTCCCTCGAATCGGAGAAACTTTAAGATACACAAAATCTCCAACTGCAAAACTTAACTCCTTTCTTCTTTTATCTGAATAGCTCTTCTGTCGTGATTGTGCTTCTTTCAATTTTTCTCTGATCTCAGCCACACGGTCTTCTGCTTCTTTTATGAGGGCCGGTCCAAGCAAAGTCTTTTCTCCAACTTCCGACCACATTAATGGAGTCCTACATTTCCTTCCATATAGGGCTTCAAAAGGTGACATACCCAAACTGGCTTGGTAACTATTATTATAGGAGAACTCTGCATAAGTCAGGCTTTTCTCCCAATCTTTACCGTAGGTAAGCACACATGCTCTTAGTATATCCTCCATAATCTGATTTACTCTTTCGGTCTGACCATCTGTCTGCGGGTGATAAGCTGAGCTGAAATCTAGCTTGGTTCCCATAGCGTCTTGCAAACTTTCCCAAAACTTCGAGGTGAATTGAGTACCTCTATCAGATACAATCCTGCTTGGAACACCATGCAATCTGACAACGTTGTCCACATATAACTGTGTTAGTCTATCTCCACCATAGTTGGTGCGTACTAGTATGAAGTGAGCAACCTTGGTAAGGCGGTCCACTATTACCCATATGGAATCATTCCCTTTCTGAGTTTTGGGTAATCCATTCACAAAATCCATACCTATCTCATCCCATTTCCAAACAGGGATAGGTAGTGGCTGGAGCAAGCCTGCTGGTTTCTGATGCTCTGCCTTAACTCTCTGGCAAACATCACATCGAGCCACAAATTGTGCCACATCTCTTTTCATGCCATTCCACCAATACTTTTCTTTTAGGTCCATGTACATTTTAGTGGCACCAGGGTGGATGGAGTAAGCTGAGTTATGAGCTTCATCAAGTATTAGCCCTCGAAACTTTCCTTTCTTGGGCACACAAATCCTGTTTTTATACCACAAGGTTCCTTTGTCATCCACTCTAAAGTATGGGGCTTTATTTTCTCAAGTTTGTTCACGAATCTTCATCAGATCTTCATCTTTATGTTGTGCCTTTTTAATTTCTTCCTCTAGGGTTGGTTGCACATTCAAACTGCCATTTTGAGGTTGGCGTACTATATGCATGTTCAACTGTGCTATCTCTTCTTGTAGGTGAGTATTCTTGGGCACTAAGTTTTGAGCATATGTCTTTCTGCTTAAGGCATCTGCTACCACATTTGCCTTGCCTGGGTGGTAATGAATCTCAAGGTTGTGTCCTTAATTAACTCCAACCATCTTCTTTGCCTTAGGTTCAAGTCTGCCTGAGGGAAGATGTACTTCAGACTCTTGTGATCCGTGTAGATTTCACACTTGTTTCCAATGAGATAGTGTCTCCAAATCTTGAGAGCATGCACTACTGCTGCTAACTCTAGATCATGGGTAGGATAATTTTGCTCATGAGGTCTAAGCTGACGGGATGCATAAGCAACCACTTTTCCTCCTTGCATGAGAACACATCCCAAACCCTGTCTTGAGGCATCACAGTATATGATGAAATCTTGGTGAATGTCTGGTAAAGTTAACACCGGTGCTGTTGTCAGTCTCTTCTTCAGTTCTTGGAAACTCTTCTCACATGATTCTGTCCAGGTGAATTTCTTATCTTTCCTCAGAAGCTTTGTCATGGGTCTGGCTATTTTGGAAAATCCTTGTATAAACCTCCGATAATATCCGGCTAATCCAAGAAAACTTCTAACTTCACTCACATTGGTAGGTTGTTGCCAATGAGAGACAGCTTCCACTTTCTCAGGGTCCACTGCAACTCCTTCAGCTGTTAGGATATGACCTAAAAATGCAACTTTCTCAAGCCAAAATTCACACTTGCTGAATTTGGCGTACAACTTGTGTCTTCTTAGCTTCTCCAATACTACTCTCAGGTGTTGGGCATGTTCTTCAGCACTCTTAGAGTAGATAAGTATGTCATCAATGAAGACCACAACAAACTTATCTAACTCCTCCATGAACACCTTATTCATGAGGTTCATGAAATAAGCAGGAGCATTGGTTAATCCAAAGGACATCACTGTAAACTCATATTGTCCGTATCTTGTTACAAAGGCTGTCTTGGGGACATCACTATCCTTGATCTTGAGCTGGTGGTAACCTGATCTCAAATCAATCTTGGAGAAATACTTGGCTCCTTTAAGCTGGTCAAAGAGATCATCTATCCTTGGTAGAGGATATTTATTCTTGATGGTGACTTCATTTAGGGACCTATAATCCACACACATCCTCATACTTCCATATTTCTTCTTCACAAACAAGACTGGGGCTCCCCACGGTGAAGGACTAGGTCTGATATAACCTTTTTGTTGCAGTTCTCTTATTTGCTCTTTCAGTTCAGCTAACTCTGTTGGGGCCATTCTGTAGGGTCTCTTGGCAATAGGAGCAGTTCCAGGGATAAGATCAATGATGAACTCTATATCTCTATCTGGTGGCATTCCAGGTAGCTCTTCTGGGAACACATCTGGGTATTCTTCAACCACTAGCACTCCTTCTATGGTCTTTGCTTCCAAGTTGAAGACCATTGGGTTAGTTCTAGATCCTTGGGTTTGGCATTTCACCTTAATTCCTTCATGGTTAACCAAGGAAACTTCCTTGGATGCACAACTAATAATTTCCCTTGTGTCTTATTAACCAATCCATTCCAGGGATGACATCTATTCCTTTAGAGTTAAGCACTACTCAGTCTCCTAAGAACACTACCCCACTTAAAATGATCCTTACATTTGAACAACCGAGATGACACTTGATGTCGGACCCAGGTGTTCGGGTTATTAGGGGTAACTTTAGTAGTACTGTTGGTATTTTATGCTCCTCAACAAAACTTGATGATATAAATGAATGTGATGCTCCAGAATCAAATAATATTATTGCAAGTACTGAGTTGACTAAGTACTCACCAAGTACCACTCCTGAAGCAGTCTGAGCATCCCGAGCATTGATGTGGTTGACACGGGCTCGACCATAAGACTGTTGAGGTTGCCTCATCATCTGGCTATTGTTGTTGTTGTTGTTGTTGTTGATATTGTTGTTGTTGCGGGGGAAACCACGATTGACTCCAGATACGGCAGGTCTTGGTCCATTAACAATGTTGGACTGAATAGACATTGCTGGGTTGTTCTTATAGGGACAATTGGTGATGTAGTGTCCAGTCTCATGGCAATGGAAGCAAGCCTTGCCATTGTTGGTGACTTGACCAGTGTTGTTCTGTTGAGTTTTGCCAATAGTTTGATTCTGATAAGTTGTCTTGAGCTGATATGATGGCTGAGTCTGGTTAGATGCACTTGCAGGGGAGCGAAACTGCATTGGGGCTTGAGTCCGCTGGCTTGGTTGGCTAAAGGTTTTCAACCTCTGGGATCTAGCTCCTTCCTGAACCTTGTGTTCTAGGAACTTGCGCTTGTTTTATTTCTTCTCTTCAGTCTTGGCTACATCCGTCAGGATAGTACTATTCATCAAGGTGTTGAAGTCTGGATAAATATATGGGGTCATGAGGGTCCTAAGCTCACGTGTCAGTCCTTCTGTGAACTTTGTCTGCTTCTTGGCATCAGTGTTGACCAATTCTGGGGCATAGCGGGATAACTCAGTGAACTGGAAGATGTATTCACTCAGGGTCTTATTTCCTTGTTTCAAGTTACGAAATTCATTGGCCTTCAGCTTCATGATCCCATCTGGAATGTGATACCGACGAAATTCTTCGACAAATTCTTCCCATGTGATGGTGTTGACATTTTCCACAGCTCCACTATAGGCTTCCCACCAAGAAAGGGCGATTCCTGTCAGCTGGTGACTTGCTAACAGAACTCTGTCCCTTCCATTACAGTGGATTGTGTCCAACTTCCTTTCAATGACTCTGAGCCAATCATCTACCTCCATTGGGTTGTCGGATCCAGCAAAGGTGGGTGGTTTGAGCCTCATAAACTCAGTCATCTTGTCCTGGACTCCTGGTTCACGGTTATTCCTAGGACAGTTCATGCCTTGGGCCAGAGTTTCCAGAAGACGAGTTTGTGTTGCCATGACTGTTGCAAGGTCAATTGGTGGGGGAGGAGGAAGGTCGTCTTCTCTATTGTTATTTCCAGTTTGACTCACTTCATCTTCATGGGCCCCATTAACAAATGCATTGGGTTCACTTGCAACTGGACGTTGGGTTTGCCTACTAGCTGCACGGCCATTTGGTTGAGAGCGAGTTGCTGGCTTGGGAGGCATCTGTTGGATGAGATGAGAGAAGAAATAAAACAAGCGCAAGTTCCTAGAACACAAGGTTCAGGAAGGAGCTAGATCCCAGAGGTTGAAAACCTTTAGCCAACCAAGCCAGCGGACTCAAGCCCCAATGCAGTTTCGCTCCCTGCAAGTGCATCTAACCAGACTCAGCCATCATATCAGCTCAAGACAACTTATCAGAATCAAACTATTGGCAAAACTCAACAGAACAACACTGGTCAAGTCACCAACAATGGCAAGGCTTGCTTCCATTGCCATGAGACTGGACACTACATCACCAATTGTCCCTATAAGAACAACCCAGCAATGTCTATTCAGTCCAACATTGTTAATGGACCAAGACCTGCCGTATCTGGAGTCAATCGTGGTTTCCCCCCGCAACAACAACAATATCAACAACAACAACAACAACAACAATAGCCAGATGATGAGGCAACCTCAACAGTCTTATGGTCGAGCCCGTGTCAACCACATCAATGCTCGGGATGCTCAGACTGCTTCAGGAGTGGTACTTGGTGAGTACTTAGTCAACTCAGTACTTGCAATAATATTATTTGATTCTGGAGCATCACATTCATTTATATCATCAAGTTTTGTTGAGGAGCATAAAATACCAACAGTACTACTAAAGTTACCCCTAATAACCCGAACACCTGGGTCCGACATCAAGTGTCATCTCGGTTGTTCAAATGTAAGGATCATTTTAAGTGGGGTAGTGTTCTTAGGAGACTGAGTAGTGCTTAACTCTAAAGGAATAGATGTCATCCCTGGAATGGATTGGTTAATAAGACACAAGGGAATTATTAGTTGTGCATCCAAGGAAGTTTCCTTGGTTAACCATGAAGGAATTAAGGTGAAATGCCAAACCCAAGGATCTAGAACTAACCCAATGGTCTTCAACTTGGAAGCAAAGACCATAGAAGGAGTGCTAGTGGTTGAAGAATACCCAGATGTGTTCCCAGAAGAGCTACCTGGAATGCCACCAGATAGAGATATAGAGTTCATCATTGATCTTATCCCTGGAACTGCTCCTATTGCCAAGAGACCCTACAGAATGGCCCCAACAGAGTTAGCTGAACTGAAAGAGCAAATAAGAGAACTGCAACAAAAAGGTTATATCAGACCTAGTCCTTCACCGTGGGGAGCCCCAGTCTTGTTTGTGAAGAAGAAATATGGAAGTATGAGGATGTGTGTGGATTATAGGTCCCTAAATGAAGTCACCATCAAGAATAAATATCCTCTACCAAGGATAGATGATCTCTTTGACCAGCTTAAAGGAGCCAAGTATTTCTCCAAGATTGATTTGAGATCAGGTTACCACCAGCTCAAGATCAAGGATAGTGATGTCCCCAAGACAGCCTTTGTAACAAGATACGGACAATATGAGTTTACAGTGATGTCCTTTGGATTAACCAATGCTCCTGCTTATTTCATGAACCTCATGAATAAGGTGTTCATGGAGGAGTTAGATAAGTTTGTTGTGGTCTTCATTGATGACATACTTATCTACTCTAAGAGTGCTGAAGAACATGCCCAACACCTGAGAGTAGTATTGGAGAAGCTAAGAAGACACAAGTTGTACGCCAAATTCAGCAAGTGTGAATTTTGGCTTGAGAAAGTTGCATTTTTAGGTCATATCCTAACAGCTGAAGGAGTTGCAGTGGACCCTGAGAAAGTGGAAGCTGTCTCTCATTGGCAACAACCTACCAATGTGAGTGAAGTTAGAAGTTTTCTTGGATTAGCCGGATATTATCGGAGGTTTATACAAGGATTTTCCAAAATAGCCAGACCCATGACAAAGCTTCTGAGGAAAGATAAGAAATTCACCTGGACAGAATCATGTGAGAAGAGTTTCCAAGAACTGAAGAAGAGACTGACAACAGCACCGGTGTTAACTTTACCAGACATTCACCAAGATTTCATCATATACTGTGATGCCTCAAGACAGGGTTTGGGATGTGTTCTCATGCAAGGAGGAAAAGTGGTTGCTTATGCATCCCGTCAGCTTAGACCTCATGAGCAAAATTATCCTACCCATGATCTAGAGTTAGCAGCAGTAGTGCATGCTCTCAAGATTTGGAGACACTATCTCATTGGAAACAAGTGTGAAATCTACACGGATCACAAGAGTCTGAAGTACATCTTCCCTCAGGCAGACTTGAACCTAAGGCAAAGAAGATGGTTGGAGTTAATTAAGGACTACAACCTTGAGATTCATTACCACCCAGGCAAGGCAAATGTGGTAGCAGATGCCTTAAGCAGAAAGACATATGCTCAAAACTTAGTGCCCAAGAATACTCACCTACAAGAAGAGATAGCACAGTTGAACATGCATATAGTACGCCAACCTCAAAATGGCAGTTTGAATGTGCAACCAACCCTAGAGGAAGAAATTAAAAAGGCACAACATAAAGATGAAGATCTGATGAAGATTCGTGAACAAACTTGAGAAAATAAAGCCCCATACTTTAGAGTGGATGACAAAGGAACCTTGTGGTATAAAAACAGGATTTGTGTGCCCAAGAAAGGAAAGTTTCGAGGGCTAATACTTGATGAAGCTCATAACTCAGCTTACTCCATCCACCCTGGTGCCACTAAAATGTACATGGACCTAAAAGAAAAGTATTGGTGGAATGGCATGAAAAGAGATGTGGCACAATTTGTGGCTCGATGTGATGTTTGCCAGAGAGTTAAGGCAGAGCATCAGAAACCAGCAGGCTTGCTCCAGCCACTACCTATCCCTGTTTGGAAATGGGATGAGATAGGTATGGATTTTGTGAATGGATTACCCAAAACTCAGAAAGGGAATGATTCCATATGGGTAATAGTGGACCGCCTTACCAAGGTTGCTCACTTCATACTAGTACGCACCAACTATGGTGGAGATAGACTAACACAGTTATATGTGGACAACGTTGTCAGATTGCATGGTGTTCCAAGCAGGATTGTATCTGATAGAGGTACTCAATTCACCTCGAAGTTTTGGGAAAGTTTGCAAGACGCTATGGGAACCAAGCTAGATTTCAGCTCAGCTTATCACCCGCAGACAGATGGTCAGACCGAAAGAGTAAATCAGATTATGGAGGATATACTAAGAGCATGTGTGCTTACCTACGGTAAAGATTGGGAGAAAAGCCTGACTTATGCAGAGTTCTCCTATAATAATAGTTACCAAGCCAGTTTGGGTATGTCACCTTTTGAAGCCCTATATGGAAGGAAATGTAGGACTCCATTAATGTGGTCGGAAGTTGGAGAAAAGACTTTGCTTGGACCGGCCCTCATAAAAGAAGCAGAAGACCGTGTGGCTGAGATCAGAGAAAAATTGAAAGAAGCACAATCACGACAGAAGAGCTATTCAGATAAAAGAAGAAAGGAGTTAAGTTTTGCAGTTGGAGATTTTGTGTATCTTAAAGTTTCTCCGATTCGAGGGACCCGAAGGTTCCAAGTCAGAGGTAAGCTAGCACCCCGATATATTGGACCATACCAAGTGTTACAAAGGATTGGAGCCGTAGCTTACCGTATTCAGCTACCAGAAGAGATGTCAGATATACACAATGTGTTTCATGTCTCCCAATTGAAGAAATGCCTTAGAGTACCAGAGGAAAAAATATCACCAGATACAGTGGATTTACAGGATGATCTGAGATATCAAGAAGTGCCAATAAAAATCTTAGACACAGTCACCAAGCAGACGAGAACGTCAACAGTCCAAATTTGTCGTGTTCAATGGAGTAGGCACACTGAAGCAGAAGCAACATGGGAAAGAGAAGATGCCCTGAAGAAGGAGTTTCCCCACCTGTTTAGGAGCTAGTCAAATCTCGAGGACGAGATTCCTTTTAAGTGGGGTAGGTTTGTAACATCCTGAAAATTGGAACTCTAAAATCACTCGCTCAAAAATATTTTCAAAATCTATTTTAAAAACTATAAGTCATTTGAGCTCTATATCCTTCCAAATCTTGTCCATCTTATGTCCATCCCAATTACATCGCTTCAATTTATATTCTGCTCCGTGGCATCGGCATCACCCACCCGTTCCTCACCTTTCTCTCCCTCTCTCTCGCTTCGCCCGATGCCCGACAACGGCGCGTGCGTCGAACCCACCACCATCGTCGCCGCAGCGCACCCGCGCTCGACCCCCCATGCCGACTGCGGCAACTCGCACGCCACCACAACAGTGGGTCCCACCTCCCACCTTTCTCTTCCTCTTTCTTCTCCATGCATGGCAACATCACATTCGTATATGCGCAGCAAATAGAGCAAGACAAACCACCCACCGAGGCAACATCCACTTTTACCATTTACCACGCAAACAAGCAAGGCACACAGGCAGCATGCATGTACCACCAGCATGCAAAGCACAAGCAAACAAGTGTCAGCGCACCTACACACATACAGATATCTCATGCATGCATGCACAACATATACACACATTTTCACACGCACACACCCCTTGCATGCATGCACGCTCTCGTCCTTGCATGTCAGTTAACCACCGTCCATTTGCATGCATGCAAAAGCTCGTACCAGCTTGCATGCCGACCACCATGCAAAGTTAGGCACCGGCCGTGCATGCCGAGAACCCACCGTCCCCTGCTACGCGCCGCACCGTCCACCACCATCCACCATCCTCTCAGCACTATTGTTGCATGTGAAAGGACACCGAAAGCAAGCTGATGGCACAGCTTGCGTCCCGGCCTATAAAAAGGCACGCCGGGATGCTCTCCCGCAGCAGCACGCTCAGCTCGCCACTCGCTTGCCTGCTCTCGCTTCACTTGCCTCGCGTATACCGTATTTGGCCATGTACATTTTAGTGGCACCAGGGTGGATGGAGTAAGCTGAGTTATGAGCTTCATCAAGTATTAGCCCTCGAAACTTTCCTTTCTTGGGCACACAAATCCTGTTTTTATACCACAAGGTTCCTTTGTCATCCACTCTAAAGTATGGGGCTTTATTTTCTCAAGTTTGTTCACGAATCTTCATCAGATCTTCATCTTTATGTTGTGCCTTTTTAATTTCTTCCTCTAGGGTTGGTTGCACATTCAAACTGCCATTTTGAGGTTGGCGTACTATATGCATGTTCAACTGTGCTATCTCTTCTTGTAGGTGAGTATTCTTGGGCACTAAGTTTTGAGCATATGTCTTTCTGCTTAAGGCATCTGCTACCACATTTGCCTTGCCTGGGTGGTAATGAATCTCAAGGTTGTAGTCCTTAATTAACTCCAACCATCTTCTTTGCCTTAGGTTCAAGTCTGCCTGAGGGAAGATGTACTTCAGACTCTTGTGATCCGTGTAGATTTCACACTTGTTTCCAATGAGATAGTGTCTCCAAATCTTGAGAGCATGCACTACTGCTGCTAACTCTAGATCATGGGTAGGATAATTTTGCTCATGAGGTCTAAGCTGACGGGATGCATAAGCAACCACTTTTCCTCCTTGCATGAGAACACATCCCAAACCCTGTCTTGAGGCATCACAGTATATGATGAAATCTTGGTGAATGTCTGGTAAAGTTAACACCGGTGCTGTTGTCAGTCTCTTCTTCAGTTCTTGGAAACTCTTCTCACATGATTCTGTCCAGGTGAATTTCTTATCTTTCCTCAGAAGCTTTGTCATGGGTCTGGCTATTTTGGAAAATCCTTGTATAAACCTCCGATAATATCCGGCTAATCCAAGAAAACTTCTAACTTCACTCACATTGGTAGGTTGTTGCCAATGAGAGACAGCTTCCACTTTCTCAGGGTCCACTGCAACTCCTTCAGCTGTTAGGATATGACCTAAAAATGCACATAA
>JAHUYU010000114.1:0-41182 GCA_030439765.1 Tripidium arundinaceum
ACAATAAATAAATAAAAATATATAAATAAAAAAATAATAAAAAATTAAAATAAAATAATATATAATAAAAATTTTAGGCTCCCTAGCGTTTTAGCTGGTAGGGCCCTTGTTTGTTTTTGTCTTTTTGTTTGAATAAAACAGATACAAGAATAAGTGTGGGGGAGATCTCTCAAGCAGAACAAACATCCACTCAAGTTCTCCCACCAACATGTTTCACAAACATCAACTGATCTAGCATGAGGAAGGAACCGGACAAATGGCTCCAGAGAGGGTCAGCTAAACTTCTGGGTCAGCCGAACCACCTCTGATTCTCCTTAGCTCCTTCATCTTCAACGATGGTTTGTGTACATTACCCTCAACTCTCCCAAATTTTAAAGATTAGAACTGAATAAATTTAAAATACAAAACAAATGATGCTCAATCTCCATGCTATCCTTTGATTAAATTTGCGTACTCTTTATTCCTCGCTAATGTTCCTATAACTTGTAGACAACTTATCATAGGGACCCCATGTTATCTAAGTAATTGGAATATGTGATATAGTAGGATGAAAATGAACCTTGCTCTCTCATGTGAAGAACTTGGGATTTATTTTACAAGAACAAAATTCAAATAGCATGCTCCTCAATGATATGCAAATTCCTACCAAAGCCATATCTAGTGTTTAGAACTCAAAACCTCCAAAAATTATGCTACTTATTCCTGCATTGAGTTTTGTCAAGTCTTGTTGACCCTTGTTGAGAAAGTTATCGTGCCCCCAAGATCAAGATCACGTAAACCCACATACATAAGCTATTCCTACATTGGGAATACGCTAAAACATGCACCCATCCACCCAATACTCTACTCCTACACTGGGAGTAGACAAAAAAAGTGTGTTAGGAAAATACTCCATGTTTTAAAGATAGTGATCTCTCTCAATATGTGGTTTAAGAGACATGGGCTATGCAAAAGTAGAAAAAAAATATAGGGACACATGAAGGTCCCAAGATATTGAAAAAAAGAAAAAAAATATAAAGATGAGCACATGAAGGCTCATGAAAAAAATTTGAATGAATGATAGCCATATCTCAAAATAAAAAGCTAGAGAGAGATCGTATCTACAAAAGGTGTATAGTTTAGATTTAGAAATGTTTTATCCACACACTTGCACTTCTTGATCTAAGGGTATGACATCTTTCTCCTTGGATCCGAGCTTTGACTTAACAAAATATGCAGGAATAAGTAGCATAATTTTTGGAGGTTTTGAGTTCTAAACACTAGATATGGCTTTGGTAGGAATTTGCATATCATTGAGGAGCATGCTATTTGAATTTTGTTCTTGTAAAATAAATCCCAAGTTCTTCACATGAGAGAGCAAGGTTCATTTTCATCCTACTATATCACATATTCCAATTACTTAGATAACATGGGGTCCCTATGATAAGTTGTCTACAAGTTATAGGAACATTAGCGAGGAATAAAGAGTACGCAAATTTAATCAAAGGATAGCATGGAGATTGAGCATCATTTGTTTTGTATTTTAAATTTATTCAGTTCTAATCTTTAAAATTTGGGAGAGTTGAGGGTAATGTACACAAACCATCGTTGAAGATGAAGGAGCTAAGGAGAATCAGAGGTGGTTCGGCTGACCCAGAAGTTTAGCTGACCCTCTCTGGAGCCATTTGTCCGGTTCCTTCCTCATGCTAGATCAGTTGATGTTTGTGAAACATGTTGGTGGGAGAACTTGAGTGGATGTTTGTTCTGCTTGAGAGATCTCCCCCACACTTATTCTTGTATCTGTTTTATTCAAACAAAAAGACAAAAACAAACAAGGGCCCTACCAGCTAAAACGCTAGGGAGCCTAAAATTTTTATTATATATTATTTTATTTTAATTTTTTATTATTTTTTTATTTATATATTTTTATTTATTTATTTGTTCACCCAACTTTTTTTTAGCAAAACTCAATCAAGGCCTATGGTAAAGATGCAATGTAGTTCTAGCCTTGATTTATCTCCATCTTAAATTACTTTCATTGTTTATGAAATAATACTCAAAGTTCATTATCCAAGATTCAACTCCATGTTAAATTTTGATTAAAGAAGGCTATTTTAACCTAAGCACCATGTTTAATTTAAAAAAGCCTATGGATGTACGGAATTCGAATACATCCAAACCAGAGCATATAACATAAACAAGAGAAGCATGAACTTTGTATGAGCAAGTTATTTTCTTGTGGAGACAAAAATGAGTTAAAGGAATTGGTGAACAATTTTTTTAATGATAATCCGGGGTATCTCCCGGCAGTGCTTTGTTTATGGTCATAAGCTTGACCGCGGGAACTTCATCCTGCAGCTATTAATGGTGGTGTAGTTCCCAGCTTCACCACCAAGCATTGAGCGTTATCATTCAAGCTGCAAGGTTAGCGCCATTGTGCAACTACGAGATTTGCAGTATTTATGATAAACATAGGCATCGACAACCATCTTCTTAAAAAGTTTGGAAATGAGGATTAGGAGATGGTTGGAATCCTCGTAGGAGCACGCGGTTTTCAGTGAAACGAACTCTGGAGATTCCAAAAGTGAGCATGAAATATGAGGGGTCTTGAAAGAGAAACCTTCATGCTCAATGGTGGAATCTTTCTCCTTGGTCTCTAAAGTTGGTGCTTTAGGAATGTCCATGGCACAAAAGTTTTCTTTCTTGAAAGATGCATCATGTATGATCAATGCTGAATCTAGACCATCATCGAGGACAACGTTTGGATGGCCAGAGGGACATGGCTTGGGTTCTAGCGAGGGTGATGATGGACATTCCGTTTCACAAGGATGAGAAGAAAACTCGGGTGAAACGAATGAGGATACGAATTTCACCTCCTCGAACGGGTCATGGTTGGGAGGCTGCTTCACCGTTGGGATTTCTGGGTGAGTGGCGGAAGCAGTTTTCCCAAACTCTTTGTTAAGGCTCCCATGGGAAGGTTTTTCTTGAAAAAGTTTTTTCAAAAGGGTAGCCTATAAGAAGATCAAACTCAAGGATGGCAAAGATGTGGAAGTCTATGAAAACCTTGATTTTGTCAATTGTGATCGACACGGCCCTGGCGATCCCACAACACTCGAAAATGAGTCCTGACGGACTTTTGAAGAGTTTGTTGGTCGGGACTAGCGGCATGCTGCCCAAAAGGGTTTCTACAAAGAATTCTGACATGATATTAGCTCGACTGTGGAGTTGTGCAGGGCTTCTGTGATAGTTCCCCTTAATGAACAAGGCATGGTCGTGGAAGGTGAAAGAATCTGAATTGCTTCAGAATAACGTTTCACTTCCATCAACCATTCTTTTTGGTTCAGTTCTGGGGGAAACTTCCTTGTGAGGATTGTGCCAAAAGTGTTTCGAGGTATTACTATAATCCTCGAATTCGATAGGGAACTCTGAAGGATGAATTACTCTTTCCTTCGGTGTTCGTGGTTCGGGTGAGGGCTCATAAGTCGAATCTAAGGATGCTACGTGTTTGGATTCATCTGATGAGGACTCCTCAACACTCGACATGAATTTTGCCTGGAGGGTTCTAGTTCTCATGACGGAAGAAGTGTGCCTTTCTAGGAAGTTCTCAAGGAATTCCACTTGTTCCATCATGGGTTTGTGTGTAAACCGTCCTCTAACAGTCACGTCTAGGCATAGGTCAGCATCTATGTCAAGACCTGAACAAAAGAGACGCAACAAAACGCCATCGGGTAAAGACATGTCTGGGCTGGAGTGTATTAACACTGAAAACCTGGCCCAGGCTGCACCTATGGACTCCTTCTCGTACTGCTCGAAATCGAGGATCGCCCTTGGTAGAGAGACGATATGGGACATAGGGAAGAATGCAAGATAAAACTTGTTTTTAAGTTCTTCCCAATCCCCATTCGTACTTTCTATGGCAAGTGTGTACCATTGTTTCGCCTTCTCCGTGAGAGAGAAGGAAAACAATTTCCACTTTAGAGTTTCCTGTGTCATGCCTGAGATGCTCAGGCACAAACACATCTCCACGAACTCTTGCAGGTGATGGCAAGGGTTTTCATTGTCATGCCCTGAGAAAGGTTGTGCCCGAACCATAGCTATAAAGCCAAGGCAGAGTTCACAACCAGATGAACGGTTTGGTTTCGAAGGTGGTGGCTCAGGGAACTCGCCCTTTGAAGCGGACAGGTATTGGATAGGAGTGGTTTTCATGGTGAAAAAGATAAAAGAAATATCTATTTTGTTTTTGTGAAAAGAAAGGATACAGATACGAGGACGAACTAGGTTCAAAGATATAACAATCGTTCCCCGGCAACGGCGCCAAAAATGCTTGTTGGTATTTCTTAACGCATACAGAAATAATCCGCAAGCGCACGAAATTACCATTGTAGCATTTCACCCGGAAGTATTTAGGGTATCGTATTTTCCACAGGGAATGGAGGTACTCTTCCAGCTAATTCATCCAAGGACAACACAAGGGTAGAGTTGGTAGAGGTTGAGATGGATTCCTATGGTTTTAAGGTCCATGGATAGATAAGCTCCACTTCTACTTGCTCACTTCGGGCACCGGCTTATACTTGGTCTACCAAGCACCTCCGGCTTGTAGCTCTACACCGAACCTGAACGTGGGGGATTACGAGGGATGGACAGGGCTGTCACCACCTGCCGCCTACCCCTCAACCGCAGGGCACGAGGCAAACGAAGGTAGCCTCTAGCCTAGACAACATGTCTACGCTATCGACTACTACTCTAGCGGTGTACAGGGTGATCCGTCTCTATCAGTAGCCCTCTACTAGAGTATCTGCCACGGGGACGGATGACGAACCCACAAACAAGCAAGAATAAAGCTTAACTAAACATAGACTTAATATCATAAGAACCACGAACACTCACTTAGCGGATGGATCCGTTGAGGTACAAGTGCTCGTCGAGGTACAAGTTGGGGAGTCACCAACAGGTCCGGCGCTTCCCCGAGCTCTCCCTCACATCTCTCCCTATTACTCAACTCTAGCTAGCTGTTGACGGTCCTTAAGTATCAAATTTAACCGTCAACTAGACATGGAAAAGGACCTATATGCAACCAACATCTAGACTTAGGGTTTTATTTGACAGAATTCCACGAGTTTTGGTGTTTGTCTATTTCTGCAGGGGGTTATCAGAGAATACGGAGGAATGGCCCACATGTCAAGCTTTGTTGTCTATTTGAGCTCCACAGAATTCAAGGATCAAAGGAGACTAGCCGACGAAGGACATCCTACTCGCTGTCAGGGTGCTGCCTCGGCAACCACTCCGACAAACAAATACACCTCCGCCACCTGCTAGCTACATCAGAAGAAATTACGTCAAAATCCAGCTTGGGGGAGAGCACCCCCATATATCCAGCTAAGTATTTTTGTCGACATTTATACCTATACTTTGTTAAAATAATAAAAAGATGCATAATCATGAAAACCCAAATAAATATTTCCTGCTTATATATTATATATCTTTGCTTAGTTTTGCCAATAAATAAATAGGAGGAACAATAAGAGAAAATAAAGTAGCTATGCTAAAATGAACCTCAATGATGAACTCTTACATGGAAATGATGAATAGTTGCTCTGCCGTAATTCCTGTCAAATAAAACCCTAAGTCTAGATGTTGGTTGCATATAGGTCCTTTTCCATGTCTAGTTGACGGTTAAATTTGATACTTAAGGACCGTCAACAGCTAGCTAGAGTTGAGTAATAGGGAGAGATGTGAGGGAGAGCTCGGGGAAGCGCCGGACCTGTTGGTGACTCCCCAACTTGTACCTCGACGAGCACTTGTACCTCAACGGATCCATCCGCTAAGTGAGTGTTCGTGGTTCTTATGATATTAAGTCTATGTTTAGTTAAGCTTTATTCTTGCTTGTTTGTGGGTTCGTCATCCGTCCCCGTGGCAGATACTCTAGTAGAGGGCTACTGATAGAGACGGATCACCCTGTACACCGCTAGAGTAGTAGTCGATAGCGTAGACATGTTGTCTAGGCTAGAGGCTACCTTCGTTTGCCTCGTGCCCTGCGGTTGAGGGGTAGGCGGCAGGTGGTGACAGCCCTGTCCATCCCTCGTAATCCCCCACGTTCAGGTTCGGTGTAGAGCTACAAGCCGGAGGTGCTTGGTAGACCAAGTATAAGCCGGTGCCCGAAGTGAGCAAGTAGAAGTGGAGCTTATCTATCCATGGACCTTAAAACCATAGGAATCCATCTCAACCTCTACCAACTCTACCCTTGTGTTGTCCTTGGATGAATTAGCTGGAAGAGTACCTCCATTCCCTGTGGAAAATACGATACCCTAAATACTTCCGGGTGAAATGCTACAATGGTAATTTCGTGCGCTTGCGGATTATTTCTGTATGCGTTAAGAAATACCAACAAGCATTTTTGGCGCCGTTGCCGGGGAACGATTGTTATATCTTTGAACCTAGTTCGTCCTCGTATCTGTATCCTTTCTTTTCACAAAAACAAAATAGATATTTCTTTTATCTTTTTCACCATGAAAACCACTCCTATCCAATACCTGTCCGCTTCAAAGGGCGAGTTCCCTGAGCCACCACCTTCGAAACCAAACCGTTCATCTGGTTGTGAACTCTGCCTTGGCTTTATAGCTATGGTTCGGGCACAACCTTTCTCAGGGCATGACAATGAAAACCCTTGCCATCACCTGCAAGAGTTCGTGGAGATGTGTTTGTGCCTGAGCATCTCAGGCATGACACAGGAAACTCTAAAGTGGAAATTGTTTTCCTTCTCTCTCACGGAGAAGGCGAAACAATGGTACACACTTGCCATAGAAAGTACGAATGGGGATTGGGAAGAACTTAAAAACAAGTTTTATCTTGCATTCTTCCCTATGTCCCATATCGTCTCTCTACCAAGGGCGATCCTCGATTTCGAGCAGTACGAGAAGGAGTCCATAGGTGCAGCCTGGGCCAGGTTTTCAGTGTTAATACACTCCAGCCCAGACATGTCTTTACCCGATGGCGTTTTGTTGCGTCTCTTTTGTTCAGGTCTTGACATAGATGCTGACCTATGCCTAGACGTGACTGTTAGAGGACGGTTTACACACAAACCCATGATGGAACAAGTGGAATTCCTTGAGAACTTCCTAGAAAGGCACACTTCTTCCGTCATGAGAACTAGAACCCTCCAGGCAAAATTCATGTCGAGTGTTGAGGAGTCCTCATCAGATGAATCCAAACACGTAGCATCCTTAGATTCGACTTATGAGCCCTCACCCGAACCACGAACACCGAAGGAAAGAGTAATTCATCCTTCAGAGTTCCCTATCGAATTCGAGGATTATAGTAATACCTCGAAACACTTTTGGCACAATCCTCACAAGGAAGTTTCCCCAGAACTGAACCAAAAAGAATGGTTGATGGAAGTGAAACGTTATTCTGAAGCAATTCAGATTCTTTCACCTTCCACGACCATGCCTTGTTCATTAAGGGGAACTATCACAGAAGCCCTGCACAACTCCACAGTCGAGCTAATATCATGTCAGAATTCTTTGTAGAAACCCTTTTGGGCAGCATGCCGCTAGTCCCGACCAACAAACTCTTCAAAAGTCCGTCAGGACTCATTTTCGAGTGTTGTGGGATCGCCAGGGCCGTGTCGATCACAATTGACAAAATCAAGGTTTTCATAGACTTCCACATCTTTGCCATCCTTGAGTTTGATCTTCTTATAGGCTACCCTTTTGAAAAAACTTTTTCAAGAAAAACCTTCCCATGGGAGCCTTAACAAAGAGTTTGGGAAAACTGCTTCCGCCACTCACCCAGAAATCCCAACGGTGAAGCAGCCTCCCAACCATGACCCGTTCGAGGAGGTGAAATTCGTATCCTCATTCGTTTCACCCGAGTTTTCTTCTCATCCTTGTGAAACGGAATGTCCATCATCACCCTCGCTAGAACCCAAGCCATGTCCCTCTGGCCATCCAAACGTTGTCCTCGATGATGGTCTAGATTCAGCATTGATCATACATGATGCATCTTTCAAGAAAGAAAACTTTTGTGCCATGGACATTCCTAAAGCACCAACTTTAGAGACCAAGGAGAAAGATTCCACCATTGAGCATGAAGGTTTCTCTTTCAAGACCCCTCATATTTCATGCTCACTTTTGGAATCTCCAGAGTTCGTTTCACTGAAAACCGCGTGCTCCTACGAGGATTCCAACCATCTCCTAATCCTCATTTCCAAACTTTTTAAGAAGATGGTTGTCGATGCCTATGTTTATCATAAATACTGCAAATCTCGTAGTTGCACAATGGCGCTAACCTTGCAGCTTGAATGATAACGCTCAATGCTTGGTGGTGAAGCTGGGAACTACACCACCATTAATAGCTGCAGGATGAAGTTCCCGCGGTCAAGCTTATGACCATAAACAAAGCACTGCCGGGAGATACCCCGGATTATCATTAAAAAAATTGTTCACCAATTCCTTTAACTCATTTTTGTCTCCACAAGAAAATAACTTGCTCATACAAAGTTCATGCTTCTCTTGTTTATGTTATATGCTCTGGTTTGGATGTATTCGAATTCCGTACATCCATAGGCTTTTTTAAATTAAACATGGTGCTTAGGTTAAAATAGCCTTCTTTAATCAAAATTTAACATGGAGTTGAATCTTGGATAATGAACTTTGAGTATTATTTCATAAACAATGAAAGTAATTTAAGATGGAGATAAATCAAGGCTAGAACTACATTGCATCTTTACCATAGGCCTTGATTGAGTTTTGCTAAAAAAAAGTTGGGTGAACAAATAAATAAATAAAAATATATAAATAAAAAAATAATAAAAAATTAAAATAAAATAATATATAATAAAAATTTTAGGCTCCCTAGCGTTTTAGCTGGTAGGGCCCTTGTTTGTTTTTGTCTTTTTGTTTGAATAAAACAGATACAAGAATAAGTGTGGGGGAGATCTCTCAAGCAGAACAAACATCCACTCAAGTTCTCCCACCAACATGTTTCACAAACATCAACTGATCTAGCATGAGGAAGGAACCGGACAAATGGCTCCAGAGAGGGTCAGCTAAACTTCTGGGTCAGCCGAACCACCTCTGATTCTCCTTAGCTCCTTCATCTTCAACGATGGTTTGTGTACATTACCCTCAACTCTCCCAAATTTTAAAGATTAGAACTGAATAAATTTAAAATACAAAACAAATGATGCTCAATCTCCATGCTATCCTTTGATTAAATTTGCGTACTCTTTATTCCTCGCTAATGTTCCTATAACTTGTAGACAACTTATCATAGGGACCCCATGTTATCTAAGTAATTGGAATATGTGATATAGTAGGATGAAAATGAACCTTGCTCTCTCATGTGAAGAACTTGGGATTTATTTTACAAGAACAAAATTCAAATAGCATGCTCCTCAATGATATGCAAATTCCTACCAAAGCCATATCTAGTGTTTAGAACTCAAAACCTCCAAAAATTATGCTACTTATTCCTGCATTGAGTTTTGTCAAGTCTTGTTGACCCTTGTTGAGAAAGTTATCGTGCCCCCAAGATCAAGATCACGTAAACCCACATACATAAGCTATTCCTACATTGGGAATACGCTAAAACATGCACCCATCCACCCAATACTCTACTCCTACACTGGGAGTAGACAAAAAAAGTGTGTTAGGAAAATACTCCATGTTTTAAAGATAGTGATCTCTCTCAATATGTGGTTTAAGAGACATGGGCTATGCAAAAGTAGAAAAAAAATATAGGGACACATGAAGGTCCCAAGATATTGAAAAAAAGAAAAAAAATATAAAGATGAGCACATGAAGGCTCATGAAAAAAATTTGAATGAATGATAGCCATATCTCAAAATAAAAAGCTAGAGAGAGATCGTATCTACAAAAGGTGTATAGTTTAGATTTAGAAATGTTTTATCCACACACTTGCACTTCTTGATCTAAGGGTATGACATCTTTCTCCTTGGATCCGAGCTTTGACTTAACAAAATATGCAGGGTAAGTATGCCTTCATATCATTCCCTACCCAAAGATCCATATAAGAATTTTAGAAATAGGGAAGAAAGAAGGCAACACTTTGATATGCCTTGGTGAGGAACAAAACACAACTTTGAGCGATCTGAGAGAATCATTTGAGGAGCTAAGCTATGTTTATATTTTCAAAATCAAATGAAAACTCAAGTTTCAAAACTGATTGATGCAAGGGGATTTGAATCCATGCTGTTCCATTACTCAATCACCCAAGATAATATGGTAGACACTTCAAAGTTCACAGGTTGAAGGTGAGGCTTGGAATAACTTGTATGCAGATGTCATATCAAGGAGATGAACCATCTTAGTCCTTAACTTTACTCGAGGACAAGAAAAGGGCTAAGTGTGGGGGAGTTTGTTGGCGGTTCTTAACTAACACTTTATAGTGCCAACATTTGCATAAAATCCACTCAAATGAACATCAAACTTAGAACAAGGGCTTATAACTAACGAATTCCACAAAATTTTGGTGAGTCATCATTTGTAGGAGGGCATCCATGGAAATACACAATAAAGGCTAGGAATGCGCAAAGGAACAAAGCGTAAATACCATCCTACGCAAGCCAAAGAGGAAAAGGCCCACTACTATGTAAAACCAGGGCCCAAAGATGAGGAGAACAAGCCCAAACCCAAAGGAAACTATCTCCAACTCGTGCAAAACCACCATGGCCCAAGTTCAGGGGATCACTGGAGGCCACACAACGAAGATGGGCCGATTTGGACCCAGTCATGGTGCGGCCACACCCCACCTGGCCCGTTTGGCCCCATCCTCTGCCGACAGTCACTTCTTGCCTTTTTTGGTCGGTTCAAGTAGGGATGGCAGTAAATTCAATGCTGAGGAGGTGGTTTGTTCTCTCCATATTATCTTGGGTGATTGAGTAATGGAACAGCATGGATTCAAATCCCCTTGCATCAATCAGTTTTGAAACTTGAGTTTTCATTTGATTTTGAAAATATAAACATAGCTTAGCTCCTCAAATGATTCTCTCAGATCGCTCAAAGTTGTGTTTTGTTCCTCACCAAGGCATATCAAAGTGTTGCCTTCTTTCTTCCCTATTTCTAAAATTCTTATATGGATCTTTGGGTAGGGAATGATATGAAGGCATACTTACCCTGCATATTTTGTTAAGTCAAAGCTCGGATCCAAGGAGAAAGATGTCATACCCTTAGATCAAGAAGTGCAAGTGTGTGGATAAAACATTTCTAAATCTAAACTATACACCTTTTGTAGATACGATCTCTCTCTAGCTTTTTATTTTGAGATATGGCTATCATTCATTCAAATTTTTTTCATGAGCCTTCATGTGCTCATCTTTATATTTTTTTTCTTTTTTTCAATATCTTGGGACCTTCATGTGTCCCTATATTTTTTTTCTACTTTTGCATAGCCCATGTCTCTTAAACCACATATTGAGAGAGATCACTATCTTTAAAACATGGAGTATTTTCCTAACACACTTTTTTTGTCTACTCCCAGTGTAGGAGTAGAGTATTGGGTGGATGGGTGCATGTTTTAGCGTATTCCCAATGTAGGAATAGCTTATGTATGTGGGTTTACGTGATCTTGATCTTGGGGGCACGATAACTTTCTCAACAAGGGTCAACAAGACTTGACAAAACTCAATGCAGGAATAAGTAGCATAATTTTTGGAGGTTTTGAGTTCTAAACACTAGATATGGCTTTGGTAGGAATTTGCATATCATTGAGGAGCATGCTATTTGAATTTTGTTCTTGTAAAATAAATCCCAAGTTCTTCACATGAGAGAGCAAGGTTCATTTTCATCCTACTATATCACATATTCCAATTACTTAGATAACATGGGGTCCCTATGATAAGTTGTCTACAAGTTATAGGAACATTAGCGAGGAATAAAGAGTACGCAAATTTAATCAAAGGATAGCATGGAGATTGAGCATCATTTGTTTTGTATTTTAAATTTATTCAGTTCTAATCTTTAAAATTTGGGAGAGTTGAGGGTAATGTACACAAACCATCGTTGAAGATGAAGGAGCTAAGGAGAATCAGAGGTGGTTCGGCTGACCCAGAAGTTTAGCTGACCCTCTCTGGAGCCATTTGTCCGGTTCCTTCCTCATGCTAGATCAGTTGATGTTTGTGAAACATGTTGGTGGGAGAACTTGAGTGGATGTTTGTTCTGCTTGAGAGATCTCCCCCACACTTATTCTTGTATCTGTTTTATTCAAACAAAAAGACAAAAACAAACAAGGGCCCTACCAGCTAAAACGCTAGGGAGCCTAAAATTTTTATTATATATTATTTTATTTTAATTTTTTATTATTTTTTTATTTATATATTTTTATTTATTTATTTGTTCACCCAACTTTTTTTTAGCAAAACTCAATCAAGGCCTATGGTAAAGATGCAATGTAGTTCTAGCCTTGATTTATCTCCATCTTAAATTACTTTCATTGTTTATGAAATAATACTCAAAGTTCATTATCCAAGATTCAACTCCATGTTAAATTTTGATTAAAGAAGGCTATTTTAACCTAAGCACCATGTTTAATTTAAAAAAGCCTATGGATGTACGGAATTCGAATACATCCAAACCAGAGCATATAACATAAACAAGAGAAGCATGAACTTTGTATGAGCAAGTTATTTTCTTGTGGAGACAAAAATGAGTTAAAGGAATTGGTGAACAATTTTTTTAATGATAATCCGGGGTATCTCCCGGCAGTGCTTTGTTTATGGTCATAAGCTTGACCGCGGGAACTTCATCCTGCAGCTATTAATGGTGGTGTAGTTCCCAGCTTCACCACCAAGCATTGAGCGTTATCATTCAAGCTGCAAGGTTAGCGCCATTGTGCAACTACGAGATTTGCAGTATTTATGATAAACATAGGCATCGACAACCATCTTCTTAAAAAGTTTGGAAATGAGGATTAGGAGATGGTTGGAATCCTCGTAGGAGCACGCGGTTTTCAGTGAAACGAACTCTGGAGATTCCAAAAGTGAGCATGAAATATGAGGGGTCTTGAAAGAGAAACCTTCATGCTCAATGGTGGAATCTTTCTCCTTGGTCTCTAAAGTTGGTGCTTTAGGAATGTCCATGGCACAAAAGTTTTCTTTCTTGAAAGATGCATCATGTATGATCAATGCTGAATCTAGACCATCATCGAGGACAACGTTTGGATGGCCAGAGGGACATGGCTTGGGTTCTAGCGAGGGTGATGATGGACATTCCGTTTCACAAGGATGAGAAGAAAACTCGGGTGAAACGAATGAGGATACGAATTTCACCTCCTCGAACGGGTCATGGTTGGGAGGCTGCTTCACCGTTGGGATTTCTGGGTGAGTGGCGGAAGCAGTTTTCCCAAACTCTTTGTTAAGGCTCCCATGGGAAGGTTTTTCTTGAAAAAGTTTTTTCAAAAGGGTAGCCTATAAGAAGATCAAACTCAAGGATGGCAAAGATGTGGAAGTCTATGAAAACCTTGATTTTGTCAATTGTGATCGACACGGCCCTGGCGATCCCACAACACTCGAAAATGAGTCCTGACGGACTTTTGAAGAGTTTGTTGGTCGGGACTAGCGGCATGCTGCCCAAAAGGGTTTCTACAAAGAATTCTGACATGATATTAGCTCGACTGTGGAGTTGTGCAGGGCTTCTGTGATAGTTCCCCTTAATGAACAAGGCATGGTCGTGGAAGGTGAAAGAATCTGAATTGCTTCAGAATAACGTTTCACTTCCATCAACCATTCTTTTTGGTTCAGTTCTGGGGGAAACTTCCTTGTGAGGATTGTGCCAAAAGTGTTTCGAGGTATTACTATAATCCTCGAATTCGATAGGGAACTCTGAAGGATGAATTACTCTTTCCTTCGGTGTTCGTGGTTCGGGTGAGGGCTCATAAGTCGAATCTAAGGATGCTACGTGTTTGGATTCATCTGATGAGGACTCCTCAACACTCGACATGAATTTTGCCTGGAGGGTTCTAGTTCTCATGACGGAAGAAGTGTGCCTTTCTAGGAAGTTCTCAAGGAATTCCACTTGTTCCATCATGGGTTTGTGTGTAAACCGTCCTCTAACAGTCACGTCTAGGCATAGGTCAGCATCTATGTCAAGACCTGAACAAAAGAGACGCAACAAAACGCCATCGGGTAAAGACATGTCTGGGCTGGAGTGTATTAACACTGAAAACCTGGCCCAGGCTGCACCTATGGACTCCTTCTCGTACTGCTCGAAATCGAGGATCGCCCTTGGTAGAGAGACGATATGGGACATAGGGAAGAATGCAAGATAAAACTTGTTTTTAAGTTCTTCCCAATCCCCATTCGTACTTTCTATGGCAAGTGTGTACCATTGTTTCGCCTTCTCCGTGAGAGAGAAGGAAAACAATTTCCACTTTAGAGTTTCCTGTGTCATGCCTGAGATGCTCAGGCACAAACACATCTCCACGAACTCTTGCAGGTGATGGCAAGGGTTTTCATTGTCATGCCCTGAGAAAGGTTGTGCCCGAACCATAGCTATAAAGCCAAGGCAGAGTTCACAACCAGATGAACGGTTTGGTTTCGAAGGTGGTGGCTCAGGGAACTCGCCCTTTGAAGCGGACAGGTATTGGATAGGAGTGGTTTTCATGGTGAAAAAGATAAAAGAAATATCTATTTTGTTTTTGTGAAAAGAAAGGATACAGATACGAGGACGAACTAGGTTCAAAGATATAACAATCGTTCCCCGGCAACGGCGCCAAAAATGCTTGTTGGTATTTCTTAACGCATACAGAAATAATCCGCAAGCGCACGAAATTACCATTGTAGCATTTCACCCGGAAGTATTTAGGGTATCGTATTTTCCACAGGGAATGGAGGTACTCTTCCAGCTAATTCATCCAAGGACAACACAAGGGTAGAGTTGGTAGAGGTTGAGATGGATTCCTATGGTTTTAAGGTCCATGGATAGATAAGCTCCACTTCTACTTGCTCACTTCGGGCACCGGCTTATACTTGGTCTACCAAGCACCTCCGGCTTGTAGCTCTACACCGAACCTGAACGTGGGGGATTACGAGGGATGGACAGGGCTGTCACCACCTGCCGCCTACCCCTCAACCGCAGGGCACGAGGCAAACGAAGGTAGCCTCTAGCCTAGACAACATGTCTACGCTATCGACTACTACTCTAGCGGTGTACAGGGTGATCCGTCTCTATCAGTAGCCCTCTACTAGAGTATCTGCCACGGGGACGGATGACGAACCCACAAACAAGCAAGAATAAAGCTTAACTAAACATAGACTTAATATCATAAGAACCACGAACACTCACTTAGCGGATGGATCCGTTGAGGTACAAGTGCTCGTCGAGGTACAAGTTGGGGAGTCACCAACAGGTCCGGCGCTTCCCCGAGCTCTCCCTCACATCTCTCCCTATTACTCAACTCTAGCTAGCTGTTGACGGTCCTTAAGTATCAAATTTAACCGTCAACTAGACATGGAAAAGGACCTATATGCAACCAACATCTAGACTTAGGGTTTTATTTGACAGAATTCCACGAGTTTTGGTGTTTGTCTATTTCTGCAGGGGGTTATCAGAGAATACGGAGGAATGGCCCACATGTCAAGCTTTGTTGTCTATTTGAGCTCCACAGAATTCAAGGATCAAAGGAGACTAGCCGACGAAGGACATCCTACTCGCTGTCAGGGTGCTGCCTCGGCAACCACTCCGACAAACAAATACACCTCCGCCACCTGCTAGCTACATCAGAAGAAATTACGTCAAAATCCAGCTTGGGGGAGAGCACCCCCATATATCCAGCTAAGTATTTTTGTCGACATTTATACCTATACTTTGTTAAAATAATAAAAAGATGCATAATCATGAAAACCCAAATAAATATTTCCTGCTTATATATTATATATCTTTGCTTAGTTTTGCCAATAAATAAATAGGAGGAACAATAAGAGAAAATAAAGTAGCTATGCTAAAATGAACCTCAATGATGAACTCTTACATGGAAATGATGAATAGTTGCTCTGCCGTAATTCCTGTCAAGTACCTAGTTTTTTAAACATGAGCTCTCTCACAAGTTTAGGCATAACTGTTATAATTTAAAATTTGCTCTAAACCTGAACTTGTGGGAGTAAGTACCTGATCTAAAGTCTAAGTTGTTAATGGATATGATGGGAAGGTTGAGCTGTTGTTTATCTGTTCCTAGAGATGCTAGAATTCTGGAGAATTTTATCTTTGAAAATATATAAAAATGTTGCATGATGAGTTCCTGTATGACATGAGAGTTTAAAATCCTACCACAGCCATATATACATGCTTATTAGATTAAGGAAACCATACATCTACTTTTTACTGCTTATGAACATTGAGTGTGGTCAAGCTGTGTAGACCCTTAGGAGTTTGTCATGTGGTTAAAATCAAGATTCACGTACACTCCACTTACATACGCTACTTCTATCCTGGAAGTACGCATCTACATCCACATACATCCATTTCCATCTCCAGATTCACCAAAAATTATTCTACTCCTAATCCGGGAGAGAATGGCCAAAAATATTCTCCTATCCCTTTTGTTCCCTGTGAAATAAATGCTCAAGTTATATCTGTTGCTACCTCTAGCTATATCATTTCAGGAGGATGAGTGCTCTAAAAAAAAGAAGAGAAATATGACGAGGAAATAAAAATGGGCAAGTGCCCGCCAACCTCGAAAAAGAAAAAAAAGTGAGACGAGAGGTAAAAATGGACAAGTGTCCGACAGTAGAATTAGGGGTACAAGATACCCACCTGAGTGAAATATATATATATATATATATATATATATATATATATATATATATATATATATATATATATATATATCGAGCATCTCAGTTCCTCCCAAAAGCTTCAAAGTGCAAGAAAGGTATGTGTTCCTTCATAAGAGCAAAAGTAGAATTAGACTTTCACCATTGTTTTCATCATTACCACCATCATCACCATACACCATTCATTCGCCACACATGCACATCTTGATTTGACTTTATGACTCGTTCCTCTGGATCCGTAGTTTGACTATGCAATAAATGTCTTGTAAGTATGTATTCGCTATCTCCCACCTATGAGCTCCAGATAACGAAAGCCTTATTAGAATAGGGTGAGAGAGAAGGCAATGTTACTATGCCTCATACTACAAATACCACATATTTTGAGAGAAGGCATACACCATTAATGCCTTGGTAAGGATCCAGAAATACCACAAAAAGAGAGATTTGAGAGAATCATACAAGGGATCTCTGAGTTTTATTTGAAAATCTGCAAAAACTCCGGAGCTATAGCTGATCAAAGAGCAAGAGACATGGCGCTTGACTTGACCGTTTTATCCTGCAACTGCTCAAGACTCGAGTGACGGTTACAAGCCCCATGGTGGAAGGTAAAATGAGTAAGTTTTAAGTCTTAGTAGTTTACTCTAACCCAGAGATGAGACCTTGTTTGAAAGCATGTGTACCTTTAAGGCGTGAAAGCATTGCAGCAACTCCTGATCCATCATAGAGCCCATCCTTGCTCAGGGACGAGCAAAAGGTAAGCTTGGGGGAGTTGTTGACGGTCCTTAAGTATCAAATTTAACCGTCAACTAGACATGGAAAAGGACCTATATGCAACCAACATCTAGACTTAGGGTTTTATTTGACAGAATTCCACGAGTTTTGGTGTTTGTCTATTTCTGCAGGGGGTTATCAGAGAATACGGAGGAATGGCCCACATGTCATGATTACATAGAGATATTAAAGCCTGCGGTAATTTTCCGTAAACTATTGGACCAAAGAAGCAACTAGGCCGAGCCGAAGGGCAAGCGGAGCCTAGCCCAGGGCGCCCGCCCTAGGGCCTAGGGCGCCCGCCCTGCCCTGGCGGCCAATCACAGCAAGTCTCGCGGATTATGCTCCACCGACCTCAAGGATTAAGGAAAACCGTGCGATCAAGGTCGGTTTGATCCGATGGCTGACGTTCATTTGGAAGGCCTATATAAGCAGGAAATATTTATTTGGGTTTTCATGATTATGCATCTTTTTATTATTTTAACAAAGTATAGGTATAAATGTCGACAAAAATACTTAGCTGGATATATGGGGGTGCTCTCCCCCAAGCTGGATTTTGACGTAATTTCTTCTGATGTAGCTAGCAGGTGGCGGAGGTGTATTTGTTTGTCGGAGTGGTTGCCGAGGCAGCACCCTGACAGCGAGTAGGATGTCCTTCGTCGGCTAGTCTCCTTTGATCCTTGAATTCTGTGGAGCTCAAATAGACAACAAAGCTTGACATGTGGGCCATTCCTCCGTATTCTCTGATAACCCCCTGCAGAAATAGACAAACACCAAAACTCGTGGAATTCTGTCAAATAAAACCCTAAGTCTAGATGTTGGTTGCATATAGGTCCTTTTCCATGTCTAGTTGACGGTTAAATTTGATACTTAAGGACCGTCAACAGCTAGCTAGAGTTGAGTAATAGGGAGAGATGTGAGGGAGAGCTCGGGGAAGCGCCGGACCTGTTGGTGACTCCCCAACTTGTACCTCGACGAGCACTTGTACCTCAACGGATCCATCCGCTAAGTGAGTGTTCGTGGTTCTTATGATATTAAGTCTATGTTTAGTTAAGCTTTATTCTTGCTTGTTTGTGGGTTCGTCATCCGTCCCCGTGGCAGATACTCTAGTAGAGGGCTACTGATAGAGACGGATCACCCTGTACACCGCTAGAGTAGTAGTCGATAGCGTAGACATGTTGTCTAGGCTAGAGGCTACCTTCGTTTGCCTCGTGCCCTGCGGTTGAGGGGTAGGCGGCAGGTGGTGACAGCCCTGTCCATCCCTCGTAATCCCCCACGTTCAGGTTCGGTGTAGAGCTACAAGCCGGAGGTGCTTGGTAGACCAAGTATAAGCCGGTGCCCGAAGTGAGCAAGTAGAAGTGGAGCTTATCTATCCATGGACCTTAAAACCATAGGAATCCATCTCAACCTCTACCAACTCTACCCTTGTGTTGTCCTTGGATGAATTAGCTGGAAGAGTACCTCCATTCCCTGTGGAAAATACGATACCCTAAATACTTCCGGGTGAAATGCTACAATGGTAATTTCGTGCGCTTGCGGATTATTTCTGTATGCGTTAAGAAATACCAACAAGCATTTTTGGCGCCGTTGCCGGGGAACGATTGTTATATCTTTGAACCTAGTTCGTCCTCGTATCTGTATCCTTTCTTTTCACAAAAACAAAATAGATATTTCTTTATCTTTTTCACCATGAAAACCACTCCTATCCAATACCTGTCCGCTTCAAAGGGCGAGTTCCCTGAGCCACCACCTTCGAAACCAAACCGTTCATCTGGTTGTGAACTCTGCCTTGGCTTTATAGCTATGGTTCGGGCACAACCTTTCTCAGGGCATGACAATGAAAACCCTTGCCATCACCTGCAAGAGTTCGTGGAGATGTGTTTGTGCCTGAGCATCTCAGGCATGACACAGGAAACTCTAAAGTGGAAATTGTTTTCCTTCTCTCTCACGGAGAAGGCGAAACAATGGTACACACTTGCCATAGAAAGTACGAATGGGGATTGGGAAGAACTTAAAAACAAGTTTTATCTTGCATTCTTCCCTATGTCCCATATCGTCTCTCTACCAAGGGCGATCCTCGATTTCGAGCAGTACGAGAAGGAGTCCATAGGTGCAGCCTGGGCCAGGTTTTCAGTGTTAATACACTCCAGCCCAGACATGTCTTTACCCGATGGCGTTTTGTTGCGTCTCTTTTGTTCAGGTCTTGACATAGATGCTGACCTATGCCTAGACGTGACTGTTAGAGGACGGTTTACACACAAACCCATGATGGAACAAGTGGAATTCCTTGAGAACTTCCTAGAAAGGCACACTTCTTCCGTCATGAGAACTAGAACCCTCCAGGCAAAATTCATGTCGAGTGTTGAGGAGTCCTCATCAGATGAATCCAAACACGTAGCATCCTTAGATTCGACTTATGAGCCCTCACCCGAACCACGAACACCGAAGGAAAGAGTAATTCATCCTTCAGAGTTCCCTATCGAATTCGAGGATTATAGTAATACCTCGAAACACTTTTGGCACAATCCTCACAAGGAAGTTTCCCCCAGAACTGAACCAAAAAGAATGGTTGATGGAAGTGAAACGTTATTCTGAAGCAATTCAGATTCTTTCACCTTCCACGACCATGCCTTGTTCATTAAGGGGAACTATCACAGAAGCCCTGCACAACTCCACAGTCGAGCTAATATCATGTCAGAATTCTTTGTAGAAACCCTTTTGGGCAGCATGCCGCTAGTCCCGACCAACAAACTCTTCAAAAGTCCGTCAGGACTCATTTTCGAGTGTTGTGGGATCGCCAGGGCCGTGTCGATCACAATTGACAAAATCAAGGTTTTCATAGACTTCCACATCTTTGCCATCCTTGAGTTTGATCTTCTTATAGGCTACCCTTTTGAAAAAACTTTTTCAAGAAAAACCTTCCCATGGGAGCCTTAACAAAGAGTTTGGGAAAACTGCTTCCGCCACTCACCCAGAAATCCCAACGGTGAAGCAGCCTCCCAACCATGACCCGTTCGAGGAGGTGAAATTCGTATCCTCATTCGTTTCACCCGAGTTTTCTTCTCATCCTTGTGAAACGGAATGTCCATCATCACCCTCGCTAGAACCCAAGCCATGTCCCTCTGGCCATCCAAACGTTGTCCTCGATGATGGTCTAGATTCAGCATTGATCATACATGATGCATCTTTCAAGAAAGAAAACTTTTGTGCCATGGACATTCCTAAAGCACCAACTTTAGAGACCAAGGAGAAAGATTCCACCATTGAGCATGAAGGTTTCTCTTTCAAGACCCCTCATATTTCATGCTCACTTTTGGAATCTCCAGAGTTCGTTTCACTGAAAACCGCGTGCTCCTACGAGGATTCCAACCATCTCCTAATCCTCATTTCCAAACTTTTTAAGAAGATGGTTGTCGATGCCTATGTTTATCATAAATACTGCAAATCTCGTAGTTGCACAATGGCGCTAACCTTGCAGCTTGAATGATAACGCTCAATGCTTGGTGGTGAAGCTGGGAACTACACCACCATTAATAGCTGCAGGATGAAGTTCCCGCGGTCAAGCTTATGACCATAAACAAAGCACTGCCGGGAGATACCCCGGATTATCATTAAAAAAATTGTTCACCAATTCCTTTAACTCATTTTTGTCTCCACAAGAAAATAACTTGCTCATACAAAGTTCATGCTTCTCTTGTTTATGTTATATGCTCTGGTTTGGATGTATTCGAATTCCGTACATCCATAGGCTTTTTTAAATTAAACATGGTGCTTAGGTTAAAATAGCCTTCTTTAATCAAAATTTAACATGGAGTTGAATCTTGGATAATGAACTTTGAGTATTATTTCATAAACAATGAAAGTAATTTAAGATGGAGATAAATCAAGGCTAGAACTACATTGCATCTTTACCATAGGCCTTGATTGAGTTTTGCTAAAAAAAAGTTGGGTGATGATGGACATTCCGTTTCACAAGGATGAGAAGAAAACTCGGGTGAAACGAATGAGGATACGAATTTCACCTCCTCGAACGGGTCATGGTTGGGAGGCTGCTTCACCGTTGGGATTTCTGGGTGAGTGGCGGAAGCAGTTTTCCCAAACTCTTTGTTAAGGCTCCCATGGGAAGGTTTTTCTTGAAAAAGTTTTTTCAAAAGGGTAGCCTATAAGAAGATCAAACTCAAGGATGGCAAAGATGTGGAAGTCTATGAAAACCTTGATTTTGTCAATTGTGATCGACACGGCCCTGGCGATCCCACAACACTCGAAAATGAGTCCTGACGGACTTTTGAAGAGTTTGTTGGTCGGGACTAGCGGCATGCTGCCCAAAAGGGTTTCTACAAAGAATTCTGACATGATATTAGCTCGACTGTGGAGTTGTGCAGGGCTTCTGTGATAGTTCCCCTTAATGAACAAGGCATGGTCGTGGAAGGTGAAAGAATCTGAATTGCTTCAGAATAACGTTTCACTTCCATCAACCATTCTTTTTGGTTCAGTTCTGGGGGAAACTTCCTTGTGAGGATTGTGCCAAAAGTGTTTCGAGGTATTACTATAATCCTCGAATTCGATAGGGAACTCTGAAGGATGAATTACTCTTTCCTTCGGTGTTCGTGGTTCGGGTGAGGGCTCATAAGTCGAATCTAAGGATGCTACGTGTTTGGATTCATCTGATGAGGACTCCTCAACACTCGACATGAATTTTGCCTGGAGGGTTCTAGTTCTCATGACGGAAGAAGTGTGCCTTTCTAGGAAGTTCTCAAGGAATTCCACTTGTTCCATCATGGGTTTGTGTGTAAACCGTCCTCTAACAGTCACGTCTAGGCATAGGTCAGCATCTATGTCAAGACCTGAACAAAAGAGACGCAACAAAACGCCATCGGTAAAGACATGTCTGGGCTGGAGTGTATTAACACTGAAAACCTGGCCCAGGCTGCACCTATGGACTCCTTCTCGTACTGCTCGAAATCGAGGATCGCCCTTGGTAGAGAGACGATATGGGACATAGGGAAGAATGCAAGATAAAACTTGTTTTTAAGTTCTTCCCAATCCCATTCGTACTTTCTATGGCAAGTGTGTACCATTGTTTCGCCTTCTCCGTGAGAGAGAAGGAAAACAATTTCCACTTTAGAGTTTCCTGTGTCATGCCTGAGATGCTCAGGCACAAACACATCTCCACGAACTCTTGCAGGTGATGGCAAGGGTTTTCATTGTCATGCCCTGAGAAAGGTTGTGCCCGAACCATAGCTATAAAGCCAAGGCAGAGTTCACAACCAGATGAACGGTTTGGTTTCGAAGGTGGTGGCTCAGGGAACTCGCCCTTTGAAGCGGACAGGTATTGGATAGGAGTGGTTTTCATGGTGAAAAAGATAAAGAAATATCTATTTTGTTTTTGTGAAAAGAAAGGATACAGATACGAGGACGAACTAGGTTCAAAGATATAACAATCGTTCCCCGGCAACGGCGCCAAAAATGCTTGTTGGTATTTCTTAACGCATACAGAAATAATCCGCAAGCGCACGAAATTACCATTGTAGCATTTCACCCGGAAGTATTTAGGGTATCGTATTTTCCACAGGGAATGGAGGTACTCTTCCAGCTAATTCATCCAAGGACAACACAAGGGTAGAGTTGGTAGAGGTTGAGATGGATTCCTATGGTTTTAAGGTCCATGGATAGATAAGCTCCACTTCTACTTGCTCACTTCGGGCACCGGCTTATACTTGGTCTACCAAGCACCTCCGGCTTGTAGCTCTACACCGAACCTGAACGTGGGGGATTACGAGGGATGGACAGGGCTGTCACCACCTGCCGCCTACCCCTCAACCGCAGGGCACGAGGCAAACGAAGGTAGCCTCTAGCCTAGACAACATGTCTACGCTATCGACTACTACTCTAGCGGTGTACAGGGTGATCCGTCTCTATCAGTAGCCCTCTACTAGAGTATCTGCCACGGGGACGGATGACGAACCCACAAACAAGCAAGAATAAAGCTTAACTAAACATAGACAACAAAGCTTGACATGTGGGCCATTCCTCCGTATTCTCTGATAACCCCCTGCAGAAATAGACAAACACCAAAACTCGTGGAATTCTGTCAAATAAAACCCTAAGTCTAGATGTTGGTTGCATATAGGTCCTTTTCCATGTCTAGTTGACGGTTAAATTTGATACTTAAGGACCGTCAACAGCTAGCTAGAGTTGAGTAATAGGGAGAGATGTGAGGGAGAGCTCGGGGAAGCGCCGGACCTGTTGGTGACTCCCAACTTGTACCTCGACGAGCACTTGTACCTCAACGGATCCATCCGCTAAGTGAGTGTTCGTGGTTCTTATGATATTAAGTCTATGTTTAGTTAAGCTTTATTCTTGCTTGTTTGTGGGTTCGTCATCCGTCCCCGTGGCAGATACTCTAGTAGAGGGCTACTGATAGAGACGGATCACCCTGTACACCGCTAGAGTAGTAGTCGATAGCGTAGACATGTTGTCTAGGCTAGAGGCTACCTTCGTTTGCCTCGTGCCCTGCGGTTGAGGGGTAGGCGGCAGGTGGTGACAGCCCTGTCCATCCCTCGTAATCCCCCACGTTCAGGTTCGGTGTAGAGCTACAAGCCGGAGGTGCTTGGTAGACCAAGTATAAGCCGGTGCCCGAAGTGAGCAAGTAGAAGTGGAGCTTATCTATCCATGGACCTTAAAACCATAGGAATCCATCTCAACCTCTACCAACTCTACCCTTGTGTTGTCCTTGGATGAATTAGCTGGAAGAGTACCTCCATTCCCTGTGGAAAATACGATACCCTAAATACTTCCGGGTGAAATGCTACAATGGTAATTTCGTGCGCTTGCGGATTATTTCTGTATGCGTTAAGAAATACCAACAAGCATTTTTGGCGCCGTTGCCGGGGAACGATTGTTATATCTTTGAACCTAGTTCGTCCTCGTATCTGTATCCTTTCTTTTCACAAAAACAAAATAGATATTTCTTTTATCTTTTTCACCATGAAAACCACTCCTATCCAATACCTGTCCGCTTCAAAGGGCGAGTTCCCTGAGCCACCACCTTCGAAACCAAACCGTTCATCTGGTTGTGAACTCTGCCTTGGCTTTATAGCTATGGTTCGGGCACAACCTTTCTCAGGGCATGACAATGAAAACCCTTGCCATCACCTGCAAGAGTTCGTGGAGATGTGTTTGTGCCTGAGCATCTCAGGCATGACACAGGAAACTCTAAAGTGGAAATTGTTTTCCTTCTCTCTCACGGAGAAGGCGAAACAATGGTACACACTTGCCATAGAAAGTACGAATGGGGATTGGGAAGAACTTAAAAACAAGTTTTATCTTGCATTCTTCCCTATGTCCCATATCGTCTCTCTACCAAGGGCGATCCTCGATTTCGAGCAGTACGAGAAGGAGTCCATAGGTGCAGCCTGGGCCAGGTTTTCAGTGTTAATACACTCCAGCCCAGACATGTCTTTACCCGATGGCGTTTTGTTGCGTCTCTTTTGTTCAGGTCTTGACATAGATGCTGACCTATGCCTAGACGTGACTGTTAGAGGACGGTTTACACACAAACCCATGATGGAACAAGTGGAATTCCTTGAGAACTTCCTAGAAAGGCACACTTCTTCCGTCATGAGAACTAGAACCCTCCAGGCAAAATTCATGTCGAGTGTTGAGGAGTCCTCATCAGATGAATCCAAACACGTAGCATCCTTAGATTCGACTTATGAGCCCTCACCCGAACCACGAACACCGAAGGAAAGAGTAATTCATCCTTCAGAGTTCCCTATCGAATTCGAGGATTATAGTAATACCTCGAAACACTTTTGGCACAATCCTCACAAGGAAGTTTCCCCCAGAACTGAACCAAAAAGAATGGTTGATGGAAGTGAAACGTTATTCTGAAGCAATTCAGATTCTTTCACCTTCCACGACCATGCCTTGTTCATTAAGGGGAACTATCACAGAAGCCCTGCACAACTCCACAGTCGAGCTAATATCATGTCAGAATTCTTTGTAGAAACCCTTTTGGGCAGCATGCCGCTAGTCCCGACCAACAAACTCTTCAAAAGTCCGTCAGGACTCATTTTCGAGTGTTGTGGGATCGCCAGGGCCGTGTCGATCACAATTGACAAAATCAAGGTTTTCATAGACTTCCACATCTTTGCCATCCTTGAGTTTGATCTTCTTATAGGCTACCCTTTTGAAAAAACTTTTTCAAGAAAAACCTTCCCATGGGAGCCTTAACAAAGAGTTTGGGAAAACTGCTTCCGCCACTCACCCAGAAATCCCAACGGTGAAGCAGCCTCCAACCATGACCCGTTCGAGGAGGTGAAATTCGTATCCTCATTCGTTTCACCCGAGTTTTCTTCTCATCCTTGTGAAACGGAATGTCCATCATCACCCAACTTTTTTTTAGCAAAACTCAATCAAGGCCTATGGTAAAGATGCAATGTAGTTCTAGCCTTGATTTATCTCCATCTTAAATTACTTTCATTGTTTATGAAATAATACTCAAAGTTCATTATCCAAGATTCAACTCCATGTTAAATTTTGATTAAAGAAGGCTATTTTAACCTAAGCACCATGTTTAATTTAAAAAAGCCTATGGATGTACGGAATTCGAATACATCCAAACCAGAGCATATAACATAAACAAGAGAAGCATGAACTTTGTATGAGCAAGTTATTTTCTTGTGGAGACAAAAATGAGTTAAAGGAATTGGTGAACAATTTTTTTAATGATAATCCGGGGTATCTCCCGGCAGTGCTTTGTTTATGGTCATAAGCTTGACCGCGGGAACTTCATCCTGCAGCTATTAATGGTGGTGTAGTTCCCAGCTTCACCACCAAGCATTGAGCGTTATCATTCAAGCTGCAAGGTTAGCGCCATTGTGCAACTACGAGATTTGCAGTATTTATGATAAACATAGGCATCGACAACCATCTTCTTAAAAAGTTTGGAAATGAGGATTAGGAGATGGTTGGAATCCTCGTAGGAGCACGCGGTTTTCAGTGAAACGAACTCTGGAGATTCCAAAAGTGAGCATGAAATATGAGGGGTCTTGAAAGAGAAACCTTCATGCTCAATGGTGGAATCTTTCTCCTTGGTCTCTAAAGTTGGTGCTTTAGGAATGTCCATGGCACAAAAGTTTTCTTTCTTGAAAGATGCATCATGTATGATCAATGCTGAATCTAGACCATCATCGAGGACAACGTTTGGATGGCCAGAGGGACATGGCTTGGGTTCTAGCGAGGGTGATGATGGACATTCCGTTTCACAAGGATGAGAAGAAAACTCGGGTGAAACGAATGAGGATACGAATTTCACCTCCTCGAACGGGTCATGGTTGGGAGGCTGCTTCACCGTTGGGATTTCTGGGTGAGTGGCGGAAGCAGTTTTCCCAAACTCTTTGTTAAGGCTCCCATGGGAAGGTTTTTCTTGAAAAAGTTTTTTCAAAAGGGTAGCCTATAAGAAGATCAAACTCAAGGATGGCAAAGATGTGGAAGTCTATGAAAACCTTGATTTTGTCAATTGTGATCGACACGGCCCTGGCGATCCCACAACACTCGAAAATGAGTCCTGACGGACTTTTGAAGAGTTTGTTGGTCGGGACTAGCGGCATGCTGCCCAAAAGGGTTTCTACAAAGAATTCTGACATGATATTAGCTCGACTGTGGAGTTGTGCAGGGCTTCTGTGATAGTTCCCCTTAATGAACAAGGCATGGTCGTGGAAGGTGAAAGAATCTGAATTGCTTCAGAATAACGTTTCACTTCCATCAACCATTCTTTTTGGTTCAGTTCTGGGGGAAACTTCCTTGTGAGGATTGTGCCAAAAGTGTTTCGAGGTATTACTATAATCCTCGAATTCGATAGGGAACTCTGAAGGATGAATTACTCTTTCCTTCGGTGTTCGTGGTTCGGGTGAGGGCTCATAAGTCGAATCTAAGGATGCTACGTGTTTGGATTCATCTGATGAGGACTCCTCAACACTCGACATGAATTTTGCCTGGAGGGTTCTAGTTCTCATGACGGAAGAAGTGTGCCTTTCTAGGAAGTTCTCAAGGAATTCCACTTGTTCCATCATGGGTTTGTGTGTAAACCGTCCTCTAACAGTCACGTCTAGGCATAGGTCAGCATCTATGTCAAGACCTGAACAAAAGAGACGCAACAAAACGCCATCGGGTAAAGACATGTCTGGGCTGGAGTGTATTAACACTGAAAACCTGGCCCAGGCTGCACCTATGGACTCCTTCTCGTACTGCTCGAAATCGAGGATCGCCCTTGGTAGAGAGACGATATGGGACATAGGGAAGAATGCAAGATAAAACTTGTTTTTAAGTTCTTCCCAATCCCCATTCGTACTTTCTATGGCAAGTGTGTACCATTGTTTCGCCTTCTCCGTGAGAGAGAAGGAAAACAATTTCCACTTTAGAGTTTCCTGTGTCATGCCTGAGATGCTCAGGCACAAACACATCTCCACGAACTCTTGCAGGTGATGGCAAGGGTTTTCATTGTCATGCCCTGAGAAAGGTTGTGCCCGAACCATAGCTATAAAGCCAAGGCAGAGTTCACAACCAGATGAACGGTTTGGTTTCGAAGGTGGTGGCTCAGGGAACTCGCCCTTTGAAGCGGACAGGTATTGGATAGGAGTGGTTTTCATGGTGAAAAAGATAAAAGAAATATCTATTTTGTTTTTGTGAAAAGAAAGGATACAGATACGAGGACGAACTAGGTTCAAAGATATAACAATCGTTCCCCGGCAACGGCGCCAAAAATGCTTGTTGGTATTTCTTAACGCATACAGAAATAATCCGCAAGCGCACGAAATTACCATTGTAGCATTTCACCCGGAAGTATTTAGGGTATCGTATTTTCCACAGGGAATGGAGGTACTCTTCCAGCTAATTCATCCAAGGACAACACAAGGGTAGAGTTGGTAGAGGTTGAGATGGATTCCTATGGTTTTAAGGTCCATGGATAGATAAGCTCCACTTCTACTTGCTCACTTCGGGCACCGGCTTATACTTGGTCTACCAAGCACCTCCGGCTTGTAGCTCTACACCGAACCTGAACGTGGGGGATTACGAGGGATGGACAGGGCTGTCACCACCTGCCGCCTACCCCTCAACCGCAGGGCACGAGGCAAACGAAGGTAGCCTCTAGCCTAGACAACATGTCTACGCTATCGACTACTACTCTAGCGGTGTACAGGGTGATCCGTCTCTATCAGTAGCCCTCTACTAGAGTATCTGCCACGGGGACGGATGACGAACCCACAAACAAGCAAGAATAAAGCTTAACTAAACATAGACTTAATATCATAAGAACCACGAACACTCACTTAGCGGATGGATCCGTTGAGGTACAAGTGCTCGTCGAGGTACAAGTTGGGGAGTCACCAACAGGTCCGGCGCTTCCCCGAGCTCTCCCTCACATCTCTCCCTATTACTCAACTCTAGCTAGCTGTTGACGGTCCTTAAGTATCAAATTTAACCGTCAACTAGACATGGAAAAGGACCTATATGCAACCAACATCTAGACTTAGGGTTTTATTTGACAGAATTCCACGAGTTTTGGTGTTTGTCTATTTCTGCAGGGGGTTATCAGAGAATACGGAGGAATGGCCCACATGTCAAGCTTTGTTGTCTATTTGAGCTCCACAGAATTCAAGGATCAAAGGAGACTAGCCGACGAAGGACATCCTACTCGCTGTCAGGGTGCTGCCTCGGCAACCACTCCGACAAACAAATACACCTCCGCCACCTGCTAGCTACATCAGAAGAAATTACGTCAAAATCCAGCTTGGGGGAGAGCACCCCATATATCCAGCTAAGTATTTTTGTCGACATTTATACCTATACTTTGTTAAAATAATAAAAAGATGCATAATCATGAAAACCCAAATAAATATTTCCTGCTTATATATTATATATCTTTGCTTAGTTTTGCCAATAAATAAATAGGAGGAACAATAAGAGAAAATAAAGTAGCTATGCTAAAATGAACCTCAATGATGAACTCTTACATGGAAATGATGAATAGTTGCTCTGCCGTAATTCCTGTCAAGTACCTAGTTTTTTAAACATGAGCTCTCTCACAAGTTTAGGCATAACTGTTATAATTTAAAATTTGCTCTAAACCTGAACTTGTGGGAGTAAGTACCTGATCTAAAGTCTAAGTTGTTAATGGATATGATGGGAAGGTTGAGCTGTTGTTTATCTGTTCCTAGAGATGCTAGAATTCTGGAGAATTTTATCTTTGAAAATATATAAAAATGTTGCATGATGAGTTCCTGTATGACATGAGAGTTTAAAATCCTACCACAGCCATATATACATGCTTATTAGATTAAGGAAACCATACATCTACTTTTTACTGCTTATGAACATTGAGTGTGGTCAAGCTGTGTAGACCCTTAGGAGTTTGTCATGTGGTTAAAATCAAGATTCACGTACACTCCACTTACATACGCTACTTCTATCCTGGAAGTACGCATCTACATCCACATACATCCATTTCCATCTCCAGATTCACCAAAAATTATTCTACTCCTAATCCGGGAGAGAATGGCCAAAAATATTCTCCTATCCCTTTTGTTCCCTGTGAAATAAATGCTCAAGTTATATCTGTTGCTACCTCTAGCTATATCATTTCAGGAGGATGAGTGCTCTAAAAAAAAGAAGAGAAATATGACGAGGAAATAAAAATGGGCAAGTGCCCGCCAACCTCGAAAAAGAAAAAAAAGTGAGACGAGAGGTAAAAATGGACAAGTGTCCGACAGTAGAATTAGGGGTACAAGATACCCACCTGAGTGAAATATATATATATATATATATATATATATATATATATATATATATATATATATATATATATATATATATCGAGCATCTCAGTTCCTCCCAAAAGCTTCAAAGTGCAAGAAAGGTATGTGTTCCTTCATAAGAGCAAAAGTAGAATTAGACTTTCACCATTGTTTTCATCATTACCACCATCATCACCATACACCATTCATTCGCCACACATGCACATCTTGATTTGACTTTATGACTCGTTCCTCTGGATCCTTACCAAGGCATTAATGGTGTATGCCTTCTCTCAAAATATGTGGTATTTGTAGTATGAGGCATAGTAACATTGCCTTCTCTCTCACCCTATTCTAATAAGGCTTTCGTTATCTGGAGCTCATAGGTGGGAGATAGCGAATACATACTTACAAGACATTTATTGCATAGTCAAACTACGGATCCAGAGGAACGAGTCATAAAGTCAAATCAAGATGTGCATGTGTGGCGAATGAATGGTGTATGGTGATGATGGTGGTAATGATGAAAACAATGGTGAAAGTCTAATTCTACTTTTGCTCTTATGAAGGAACACATACCTTTCTTGCACTTTGAAGCTTTTGGGAGGAACTGAGATGCTCGATATATATATATATATATATATATATATATATATATATATATATATATATATATATATATATATTTCACTCAGGTGGGTATCTTGTACCCCTAATTCTACTGTCGGACACTTGTCCATTTTTACCTCTCGTCTCACTTTTTTTTCTTTTTCGAGGTTGGCGGGCACTTGCCCATTTTTATTTCCTCGTCATATTTCTCTTCTTTTTTTTAGAGCACTCATCCTCCTGAAATGATATAGCTAGAGGTAGCAACAGATATAACTTGAGCATTTATTTCACAGGGAACAAAAGGGATAGGAGAATATTTTTGGCCATTCTCTCCCGGATTAGGAGTAGAATAATTTTTGGTGAATCTGGAGATGGAAATGGATGTATGTGGATGTAGATGCGTACTTCCAGGATAGAAGTAGCGTATGTAAGTGGAGTGTACGTGAATCTTGATTTTAACCACATGACAAACTCCTAAGGGTCTACACAGCTTGACCACACTCAATGTTCATAAGCAGTAAAAAGTAGATGTATGGTTTCCTTAATCTAATAAGCATGTATATATGGCTGTGGTAGGATTTTAAACTCTCATGTCATACAGGAACTCATCATGCAACATTTTTATATATTTTCAAAGATAAAATTCTCCAGAATTCTAGCATCTCTAGGAACAGATAAACAACAGCTCAACCTTCCCATCATATCCATTAACAACTTAGACTTTAGATCAGGTACTTACTCCCACAAGTTCAGGTTTAGAGCAAATTTTAAATTATAACAGTTATGCCTAAACTTGTGAGAGAGCTCATGTTTAAAAAACTAGGTACTTGACAGGAATTACGGCAGAGCAACTATTCATCATTTCCATGTAAGAGTTCATCATTGAGGTTCATTTTAGCATAGCTACTTTATTTTCTCTTATTGTTCCTCCTATTTATTTATTGGCAAAACTAAGCAAAGATATATAATATATAAGCAGGAAATATTTATTTGGGTTTTCATGATTATGCATCTTTTTATTATTTTAACAAAGTATAGGTATAAATGTCGACAAAAATACTTAGCTGGATATATGGGGGTGCTCTCCCCCAAGCTGGATTTTGACGTAATTTCTTCTGATGTAGCTAGCAGGTGGCGGAGGTGTATTTGTTTGTCGGAGTGGTTGCCGAGGCAGCACCCTGACAGCGAGTAGGATGTCCTTCGTCGGCTAGTCTCCTTTGATCCTTGAATTCTGTGGAGCTCAAATAGACAACAAAGCTTGACATGTGGGCCATTCCTCCGTATTCTCTGATAACCCCCTGCAGAAATAGACAAACACCAAAACTCGTGGAATTCTGTCAAATAAAACCCTAAGTCTAGATGTTGGTTGCATATAGGTCCTTTTCCATGTCTAGTTGACGGTTAAATTTGATACTTAAGGACCGTCAACAGCTAGCTAGAGTTGAGTAATAGGGAGAGATGTGAGGGAGAGCTCGGGGAAGCGCGGACCTGTTGGTGACTCCCCAACTTGTACCTCGACGAGCACTTGTACCTCAACGGATCCATCCGCTAAGTGAGTGTTCGTGGTTCTTATGATATTAAGTCTATGTTTAGTTAAGCTTTATTCTTGCTTGTTTGTGGGTTCGTCATCCGTCCCCGTGGCAGATACTCTAGTAGAGGGCTACTGATAGAGACGGATCACCCTGTACACCGCTAGAGTAGTAGTCGATAGCGTAGACATGTTGTCTAGGCTAGAGGCTACCTTCGTTTGCCTCGTGCCCTGCGGTTGAGGGGTAGGCGGCAGGTGGTGACAGCCCTGTCCATCCCTCGTAATCCCCCACGTTCAGGTTCGGTGTAGAGCTACAAGCCGGAGGTGCTTGGTAGACCAAGTATAAGCCGGTGCCCGAAGTGAGCAAGTAGAAGTGGAGCTTATCTATCCATGGACCTTAAAACCATAGGAATCCATCTCAACCTCTACCAACTCTACCCTTGTGTTGTCCTTGGATGAATTAGCTGGAAGAGTACCTCCATTCCCTGTGGAAAATACGATACCCTAAATACTTCCGGGTGAAATGCTACAATGGTAATTTCGTGCGCTTGCGGATTATTTCTGTATGCGTTAAGAAATACCAACAAGCATTTTTGGCGCCGTTGCCGGGGAACGATTGTTATATCTTTGAACCTAGTTCGTCCTCGTATCTGTATCCTTTCTTTTCACAAAAACAAAATAGATATTTCTTTTATCTTTTTCACCATGAAAACCACTCCTATCCAATACCTGTCCGCTTCAAAGGGCGAGTTCCCTGAGCCACCACCTTCGAAACCAAACCGTTCATCTGGTTGTGAACTCTGCCTTGGCTTTATAGCTATGGTTCGGGCACAACCTTTCTCAGGGCATGACAATGAAAACCCTTGCCATCACCTGCAAGAGTTCGTGGAGATGTGTTTGTGCCTGAGCATCTCAGGCATGACACAGGAAACTCTAAAGTGGAAATTGTTTTCCTTCTCTCTCACGGAGAAGGCGAAACAATGGTACACACTTGCCATAGAAAGTACGAATGGGGATTGGGAAGAACTTAAAAACAAGTTTTATCTTGCATTCTTCCCTATGTCCCATATCGTCTCTCTACCAAGGGCGATCCTCGATTTCGAGCAGTACGAGAAGGAGTCCATAGGTGCAGCCTGGGCCAGGTTTTCAGTGTTAATACACTCCAGCCCAGACATGTCTTTACCCGATGGCGTTTTGTTGCGTCTCTTTTGTTCAGGTCTTGACATAGATGCTGACCTATGCCTAGACGTGACTGTTAGAGGACGGTTTACACACAAACCCATGATGGAACAAGTGGAATTCCTTGAGAACTTCCTAGAAAGGCACACTTCTTCCGTCATGAGAACTAGAACCCTCCAGGCAAAATTCATGTCGAGTGTTGAGGAGTCCTCATCAGATGAATCCAAACACGTAGCATCCTTAGATTCGACTTATGAGCCCTCACCCGAACCACGAACACCGAAGGAAAGAGTAATTCATCCTTCAGAGTTCCCTATCGAATTCGAGGATTATAGTAATACCTCGAAACACTTTTGGCACAATCCTCACAAGGAAGTTTCCCCCAGAACTGAACCAAAAAGAATGGTTGATGGAAGTGAAACGTTATTCTGAAGCAATTCAGATTCTTTCACCTTCCACGACCATGCCTTGTTCATTAAGGGGAACTATCACAGAAGCCCTGCACAACTCCACAGTCGAGCTAATATCATGTCAGAATTCTTTGTAGAAACCCTTTTGGGCAGCATGCCGCTAGTCCCGACCAACAAACTCTTCAAAAGTCCGTCAGGACTCATTTTCGAGTGTTGTGGGATCGCCAGGGCCGTGTCGATCACAATTGACAAAATCAAGGTTTTCATAGACTTCCACATCTTTGCCATCCTTGAGTTTGATCTTCTTATAGGCTACCCTTTTGAAAAAACTTTTTCAAGAAAAACCTTCCCATGGGAGCCTTAACAAAGAGTTTGGGAAAACTGCTTCCGCCACTCACCCAGAAATCCCAACGGTGAAGCAGCCTCCCAACCATGACCCGTTCGAGGAGGTGAAATTCGTATCCTCATTCGTTTCACCCGAGTTTTCTTCTCATCCTTGTGAAACGGAATGTCCATCATCACCCTCGCTAGAACCCAAGCCATGTCCCTCTGGCCATCCAAACGTTGTCCTCGATGATGGTCTAGATTCAGCATTGATCATACATGATGCATCTTTCAAGAAAGAAAACTTTTGTGCCATGGACATTCCTAAAGCACCAACTTTAGAGACCAAGGAGAAAGATTCCACCATTGAGCATGAAGGTTTCTCTTTCAAGACCCCTCATATTTCATGCTCACTTTTGGAATCTCCAGAGTTCGTTTCACTGAAAACCGCGTGCTCCTACGAGGATTCCAACCATCTCCTAATCCTCATTTCCAAACTTTTTAAGAAGATGGTTGTCGATGCCTATGTTTATCATAAATACTGCAAATCTCGTAGTTGCACAATGGCGCTAACCTTGCAGCTTGAATGATAACGCTCAATGCTTGGTGGTGAAGCTGGGAACTACACCACCATTAATAGCTGCAGGATGAAGTTCCCGCGGTCAAGCTTATGACCATAAACAAAGCACTGCCGGGAGATACCCCGGATTATCATTAAAAAAATTGTTCACCAATTCCTTTAACTCATTTTTGTCTCCACAAGAAAATAACTTGCTCATACAAAGTTCATGCTTCTCTTGTTTATGTTATATGCTCTGGTTTGGATGTATTCGAATTCCGTACATCCATAGGCTTTTTTAAATTAAACATGGTGCTTAGGTTAAAATAGCCTTCTTTAATCAAAATTTAACATGGAGTTGAATCTTGGATAATGAACTTTGAGTATTATTTCATAAACAATGAAAGTAATTTAAGATGGAGATAAATCAAGGCTAGAACTACATTGCATCTTTACCATAGGCCTTGATTGAGTTAAAGGAATTGGTGAACAATTTTTTTAATGATAATCCGGGGTATCTCCCGGCAGTGCTTTGTTTATGGTCATAAGCTTGACCGCGGGAACTTCATCCTGCAGCTATTAATGGTGGTGTAGTTCCCAGCTTCACCACCAAGCATTGAGCGTTATCATTCAAGCTGCAAGGTTAGCGCCATTGTGCAACTACGAGATTTGCAGTATTTATGATAAACATAGGCATCGACAACCATCTTCTTAAAAAGTTTGGAAATGAGGATTAGGAGATGGTTGGAATCCTCGTAGGAGCACGCGGTTTTCAGTGAAACGAACTCTGGAGATTCCAAAAGTGAGCATGAAATATGAGGGGTCTTGAAAGAGAAACCTTCATGCTCAATGGTGGAATCTTTCTCCTTGGTCTCTAAAGTTGGTGCTTTAGGAATGTCCATGGCACAAAAGTTTTCTTTCTTGAAAGATGCATCATGTATGATCAATGCTGAATCTAGACCATCATCGAGGACAACGTTTGGATGGCCAGAGGGACATGGCTTGGGTTCTAGCGAGGGTGATGATGGACATTCCGTTTCACAAGGATGAGAAGAAAACTCGGGTGAAACGAATGAGGATACGAATTTCACCTCCTCGAACGGGTCATGGTTGGGAGGCTGCTTCACCGTTGGGATTTCTGGGTGAGTGGCGGAAGCAGTTTTCCCAAACTCTTTGTTAAGGCTCCCATGGGAAGGTTTTTCTTGAAAAAGTTTTTTCAAAAGGGTAGCCTATAAGAAGATCAAACTCAAGGATGGCAAAGATGTGGAAGTCTATGAAAACCTTGATTTTGTCAATTGTGATCGACACGGCCCTGGCGATCCCACAACACTCGAAAATGAGTCCTGACGGACTTTTGAAGAGTTTGTTGGTCGGGACTAGCGGCATGCTGCCCAAAAGGGTTTCTACAAAGAATTCTGACATGATATTAGCTCGACTGTGGAGTTGTGCAGGGCTTCTGTGATAGTTCCCCTTAATGAACAAGGCATGGTCGTGGAAGGTGAAAGAATCTGAATTGCTTCAGAATAACGTTTCACTTCCATCAACCATTCTTTTTGGTTCAGTTCTGGGGGAAACTTCCTTGTGAGGATTGTGCCAAAAGTGTTTCGAGGTATTACTATAATCCTCGAATTCGATAGGGAACTCTGAAGGATGAATTACTCTTTCCTTCGGTGTTCGTGGTTCGGGTGAGGGCTCATAAGTCGAATCTAAGGATGCTACGTGTTTGGATTCATCTGATGAGGACTCCTCAACACTCGACATGAATTTTGCCTGGAGGGTTCTAGTTCTCATGACGGAAGAAGTGTGCCTTTCTAGGAAGTTCTCAAGGAATTCCACTTGTTCCATCATGGGTTTGTGTGTAAACCGTCCTCTAACAGTCACGTCTAGGCATAGGTCAGCATCTATGTCAAGACCTGAACAAAAGAGACGCAACAAAACGCCATCGGGTAAAGACATGTCTGGGCTGGAGTGTATTAACACTGAAAACCTGGCCCAGGCTGCACCTATGGACTCCTTCTCGTACTGCTCGAAATCGAGGATCGCCCTTGGTAGAGAGACGATATGGGACATAGGGAAGAATGCAAGATAAAACTTGTTTTTAAGTTCTTCCCAATCCCCATTCGTACTTTCTATGGCAAGTGTGTACCATTGTTTCGCCTTCTCCGTGAGAGAGAAGGAAAACAATTTCCACTTTAGAGTTTCCTGTGTCATGCCTGAGATGCTCAGGCACAAACACATCTCCACGAACTCTTGCAGGTGATGGCAAGGGTTTTCATTGTCATGCCCTGAGAAAGGTTGTGCCCGAACCATAGCTATAAAGCCAAGGCAGAGTTCACAACCAGATGAACGGTTTGGTTTCGAAGGTGGTGGCTCAGGGAACTCGCCCTTTGAAGCGGACAGGTATTGGATAGGAGTGGTTTTCATGGTGAAAAAGATAAAGAAATATCTATTTTGTTTTTGTGAAAAGAAAGGATACAGATACGAGGACGAACTAGGTTCAAAGATATAACAATCGTTCCCCGGCAACGGCGCCAAAAATGCTTGTTGGTATTTCTTAACGCATACAGAAATAATCCGCAAGCGCACGAAATTACCATTGTAGCATTTCACCCGGAAGTATTTAGGGTATCGTATTTTCCACAGGGAATGGAGGTACTCTTCCAGCTAATTCATCCAAGGACAACACAAGGGTAGAGTTGGTAGAGGTTGAGATGGATTCCTATGGTTTTAAGGTCCATGGATAGATAAGCTCCACTTCTACTTGCTCACTTCGGGCACCGGCTTATACTTGGTCTACCAAGCACCTCCGGCTTGTAGCTCTACACCGAACCTGAACGTGGGGGATTACGAGGGATGGACAGGGCTGTCACCACCTGCCGCCTACCCCTCAACCGCAGGGCACGAGGCAAACGAAGGTAGCCTCTAGCCTAGACAACATGTCTACGCTATCGACTACTACTCTAGCGGTGTACAGGGTGATCCGTCTCTATCAGTAGCCCTCTACTAGAGTATCTGCCACGGGGACGGATGACGAACCCACAAACAAGCAAGAATAAAGCTTAACTAAACATAGACTTAATATCATAAGAACCACGAACACTCACTTAGCGGATGGATCCGTTGAGGTACAAGTGCTCGTCGAGGTACAAGTTGGGGAGTCACCAACAGGTCCGGCGCTTCCCCGAGCTCTCCCTCACATCTCTCCCTATTACTCAACTCTAGCTAGCTGTTGACGGTCCTTAAGTATCAAATTTAACCGTCAACTAGACATGGAAAAGGACCTATATGCAACCAACATCTAGACTTAGGGTTTTATTTGACAGAATTCCACGAGTTTTGGTGTTTGTCTATTTCTGCAGGGGGTTATCAGAGAATACGGAGGAATGGCCCACATGTCAAGCTTTGTTGTCTATTTGAGCTCCACAGAATTCAAGGATCAAAGGAGACTAGCCGACGAAGGACATCCTACTCGCTGTCAGGGTGCTGCCTCGGCAACCACTCCGACAAACAAATACACCTCCGCCACCTGCTAGCTACATCAGAAGAAATTACGTCAAAATCCAGCTTGGGGGAGAGCACCCCCATATATCCAGCTAAGTATTTTTGTCGACATTTATACCTATACTTTGTTAAAATAATAAAAAGATGCATAATCATGAAAACCCAAATAAATATTTCCTGCTTATATATTATATATCTTTGCTTAGTTTTGCCAATAAATAAATAGGAGGAACAATAAGAGAAAATAAAGTAGCTATGCTAAAATGAACCTCAATGATGAACTCTTACATGGAAATGATGAATAGTTGCTCTGCCGTAATTCCTGTCAAGTACCTAGTTTTTTAAACATGAGCTCTCTCACAAGTTTAGGCATAACTGTTATAATTTAAAATTTGCTCTAAACCTGAACTTGTGGGAGTAAGTACCTGATCTAAAGTCTAAGTTGTTAATGGATATGATGGGAAGGTTGAGCTGTTGTTTATCTGTTCCTAGAGATGCTAGAATTCTGGAGAATTTTATCTTTGAAAATATATAAAAATGTTGCATGATGAGTTCCTGTATGACATGAGAGTTTAAAATCCTACCACAGCCATATATACATGCTTATTAGATTAAGGAAACCATACATCTACTTTTTACTGCTTATGAACATTGAGTGTGGTCAAGCTGTGTAGACCCTTAGGAGTTTGTCATGTGGTTAAAATCAAGATTCACGTACACTCCACTTACATACGCTACTTCTATCCTGGAAGTACGCATCTACATCCACATACATCCATTTCCATCTCCAGATTCACCAAAAATTATTCTACTCCTAATCCGGGAGAGAATGGCCAAAAATATTCTCCTATCCCTTTTGTTCCCTGTGAAATAAATGCTCAAGTTATATCTGTTGCTACCTCTAGCTATATCATTTCAGGAGGATGAGTGCTCTAAAAAAAAGAAGAGAAATATGACGAGGAAATAAAAATGGGCAAGTGCCCGCCAACCTCGAAAAAGAAAAAAAAGTGAGACGAGAGGTAAAAATGGACAAGTGTCCGACAGTAGAATTAGGGGTACAAGATACCCACCTGAGTGAAATATATATATATATATATATATATATATATATATATATATATATATATATATATATATATATATATATCGAGCATCTCAGTTCCTCCCAAAAGCTTCAAAGTGCAAGAAAGGTATGTGTTCCTTCATAAGAGCAAAAGTAGAATTAGACTTTCACCATTGTTTTCATCATTACCACCATCATCACCATACACCATTCATTCGCCACACATGCACATCTTGATTTGACTTTATGACTCGTTCCTCTGGATCCGTAGTTTGACTATGCAATAAATGTCTTGTAAGTATGTATTCGCTATCTCCCACCTATGAGCTCCAGATAACGAAAGCCTTATTAGAATAGGGTGAGAGAGAAGGCAATGTTACTATGCCTCATACTACAAATACCACATATTTTGAGAGAAGGCATACACCATTAATGCCTTGGTAAGGATCCAGAAATACCACAAAAAGAGAGATTTGAGAGAATCATACAAGGGATCTCTGAGTTTTATTTGAAAATCTGCAAAAACTCCGGAGCTATAGCTGATCAAAGAGCAAGAGACATGGCGCTTGACTTGACCGTTTTATCCTGCAACTGCTCAAGACTCGAGTGACGGTTACAAGCCCCATGGTGGAAGGTAAAATGAGTAAGTTTTAAGTCTTAGTAGTTTACTCTAACCCAGAGATGAGACCTTGTTTGAAAGCATGTGTACCTTTAAGGCGTGAAAGCATTGCAGCAACTCCTGATCCATCATAGAGCCCATCCTTGCTCAGGGACGAGCAAAAGGTAAGCTTGGGGGAGTTGTTGACGGTCCTTAAGTATCAAATTTAACCGTCAACTAGACATGGAAAAGGACCTATATGCAACCAACATCTAGACTTAGGGTTTTATTTGACAGAATTCCACGAGTTTTGGTGTTTGTCTATTTCTGCAGGGGGTTATCAGAGAATACGGAGGAATGGCCCACATGTCATGATTACATAGAGATATTAAAGCCTGCGGTAATTTTCCGTAAACTATTGGACCAAAGAAGCAACTAGGCCGAGCCGAAGGGCAAGCGGAGCCTAGCCCAGGGCGCCCGCCCTAGGGCCTAGGGCGCCCGCCCTGCCCTGGCGGCCAATCACAGCAAGTCTCGCGGATTATGCTCCACCGACCTCAAGGATTAAGGAAAACCGTGCGATCAAGGTCGGTTTGATCCGATGGCTGACGTTCATTTGGAAGGCCTATATAAGCAAGCCCCTGACCCCTGGAGGAGGAGCCCTCTCTCATTATTATTCATTCATCTCAAGAGTAGAAGCCCCTGATCAAGCTCGAGAGCCACCACATCAACTAGATCTCTAGTTTAGAATTAGCTACATAGGATTAGAAACTAGAAGGAGTCAATCTTCGATTGGTTTCCGGATCTGTCAAGAGGATTCTTGGTAATTTCTCTATTTGTTCTTCATTGTTCATCTTTGTTCTTCATTATATGAATATGACTTTGCTCTATTTCATTATATTGATTATGACTTTGCTCTATTTGATTATGTTCTCAATTATATCGTTCTTAGTTTATCATGATTATATGCTTGGCCTATACACGGGACCGTGGAGGACTATATAAGACTCAACGGCGATGTCATTCCCACGAACTACCTCACGATCCGGCATATAGGGTATAATCGTAGATAAATACGGTATAG
>JAHUYU010001965.1:0-40559 GCA_030439765.1 Tripidium arundinaceum
AGATATATCCATATGCATATACTGTTATCCCATTCCGTAGGGTAAGGTTAGATTTGTTGAGTACTTTGTACTCACCCTTGCTTTGTTGAACAGAGGAAGACCCAGACTTCATCCCTGAAGTGGCGTACGAATAAGGTCGTGTCTGCACCCAACTAAGCCTATGGCATTGGGGTTCGCTAGATGTGTAGCGAGCAGTATGTCTTCTGGGTCTGTTGGACCTATGTTATGTTGTGGTTACTTATCTGTGTGGCATGTCTGCATTGCACGAGCCTGTCGAGACTACTGCACTGAGACTTATCTGATGTAATAAATGTGTTACTAGCCTCCTGCGACTAGTATTTGTATCACATTTGAGTTCTCGGATGACCGAGGGCGCTTCAGGTGGTATCAGAGCCGTAGTTGGCTGTAGGACGTGACCTTAGGCTTTCTGGACCCATATTTTACATAAAAAGTATTTTACAAAAATTTCTTACCCTCTTCCCTCTATTCCAAAAATATTTACTCTTATCTATTCTCTCTAGCTTCCTTCAAGGCTTTCGCAATGGCAGTTTCACAACTCTCAGCCGCAGCTGCTTGGGCCTGAGCTTCTGCAAGCTGCACGTGAAGCTTCCTAGCCATGATCTCAGCTTCTTCCGCTCGGCGGATGCACTTCTTCAATTCTGAGGCCTGATTATCATATTGCTCATCCAAGGCAAGCAGGTACGTGGTCATGAATACTACAGTTGGGTCATCCTCGAGTGAATAACATCCATGCAAGATTTTCATGCGGGTCCTCCAAACTGACCGGTCTTTTTCTTGGGGTGGAAAGAACCTCATGGGTGTACGAGCCATGGGCTTCGCGTAGATCTGGCACAGGTACCTCAAGGCTTTGCGGGCAACAGCTTGATAGGTATCTGTGAACCGAAATCCGGTCGTAGACACACTCCATGCTTCGGCTATGTTAGGGAAGTCCTCACTTTTCCCAACATAAACGGTAACTTCACACCGCTCAGTTTCATGCTCTTCGTATTCCCTGCCTTCATATTCTGGGTGATCCTTGATTCCAAGTCTCTACACGGTAGCATACAAGAGCTTGGGAAAGCCATTGACATTTAGGCAGTAGCTGCTGGTCCAAACTCCTTCCGTCATCTGAGAGAGAATAGATAAGAGTAAATATTTTTGGAATAGAGGGAAGAGGGTAAGAAATTTTTGTAAAATACTTTTTATGTAAAATATGGGTCCAGAAAGCCTAAGGTCACGTCCTACAGCCAACTACGGCTCTGATACCACCTGAAGCGCCTCGGTCATCCGAGAACTCAAATGTGATACAAATACTAGTCGCAGGAGGCTAGTAACACATTTATTACATCAGATAAGTCTCAGTGCAGTAGTCTCGACAGGCTCGTGCAATGCAGACATGCCACACAGATAAGTAACCACAACATAACATAGGTCCAACAGACCCAGAAGACATACTGCTCGCTACACATCTAGCGAACCCCAATGCCATAGGCTTAGTTGGGTGCAGACACGACCTTATTCGTACGCCACTTCAGGGATGAAGTCTGGGTCTTCCTCTGTTCAACAAAGCAAGGGTGAGTACAAAGTACTCAACAAATCTAACCTTACCCTACGGAATGGGATAACAGTATATGCATATGGATATATCAAGGATAAGACTCGGTTTATTTGCATAAAGCTATCTTTTTAACACATGCAGGGTTTCATTTTATAAATACCTTTGCAAAAGACATACATTTTTTATAGATAATAGTATTTTTGAAAAAGGTGGGTTTGTCATAATTTTAAGTGTTGTTGAACCCTTTGTTCCCACAACACATGGCAGACAACCATTTATTTTCAAAATCACACTCACTCTCAAGTTTCCACTCATTCCAACCCATATAGTTGTTGAAACAAAACCATAACCCATCCGAGACCGCGGACACGACTATCCAGATAGATTTTACACTCTGCAGAGGTTGTACACTTTCACCACAAGTAGGGAACCGTAACTTAACACCTTAGTGCAAGCACAGATCTATCAAAGCTATTACCCTCCATAGCTAAGTACTGTCGCTCACCACGGGAACACTAAGGTCACCATCTCATAATAATTTACAGAGCTCTTTATATTTCATATAATACATCAATTCCCGCATACATCTCTTAGTGTCCCGTTGCACACCTGCCTCCAGGTGATTGCCATACCAACTAGAGGGATTTAGACTAAGCCCCGCCGCATACAGGGTCGAGTGGTTGAACGATAAAATGAGTTAGGCAAGATGAATCATCAACTCAGTCCTTAATCGAGACAAGGCGGATATCTTCATGCTTAACCACAAAAGGTACAAGCCCCAACACCAAGGCATCCCACAAAGAGATTCCATCCGCCCCATCTCTAGGGTAATCACCATCTATAATTTGTTCATTATCCCTTTCACAATACCCACAATTCATTCTTACAACTCATACAATTTTGTTTTTCAAATCATTGCATTTTAGAAAATATAGTGATGAATATCCATGATGGGGTAACAAAGTCATAAGCATACTAAATAATGATATTTTGTCATAGCGTATATTTATTCCTAAGTTTGAGGAAGACAATTATTAGGTCATATCAATTCAAGGATGGCTATTCAAACGGGTTTAGCTAAGCAGCGAAAATACTTCGTACGTATAATTGTACATGCAATATTTAAAATGGCTTCTACGGGTTGTGTTTAAAAATGGGATCAACATGTATCAAAGGGGAATAGATTGGACTTGCCTCCGTCGGCGTCCTCAGCAAACACCCGCTGAAAGTTCGGGTCCTTGGGTATGGCCTTGAACTCGCGGTACTGGCCCTCAATGTTCTCGTTCTCCTCCTCGTTCACTCCGTCAGCTAGAAGCGCGCAACGAACAGAACAGACAAACAAGCACAGATAAATAATCATATAAAATCAAATGAGCTCTAAAAATCATGAAATTTATATGGGAGGTAGAGTCTGATTTTAGATGATTTTAGGAAGAAGAATTAGTGGAATCAGATTTGGCATTTGGCTTTGAAAGATGGCCGCAATTTAATCATGAAGGAAAAGACTAATGCGTGATTAGAGGATATCCTTTTGTCTTCACATGGGGTGCTTGGTGGTGCTTTTGCATGTGTTGTTGCTCAGGCCCACGCATCATACACACATGCATGGGAAGGGAGAGAGAGAAGCCAGCGAAAGGGTCATGAGTGTTCTTCTTGCTTCATGCATGTGCGCTATGGCTAAGCTCGTAGAGCTCGTGGGTAGCTCGGGTTGGGAGGAGAAGAGCAAGAAGAAGACAATGGTGAGAGAGAGGACAGCGGCAGGATGCTCATGAGCCGCTCGCCTTGTCCGGCGACGACGGTCGAGCCCGGCCCATATGCACGACCATATGCGGGAGGCAAGGCGAAGCGCTGCGAGAGTGAGCGAGCGAGCTAAACTGGAGGGGGGTGAGCTTGCTGTGGTGGAGGACGCTGCATTGGCGTGCCCCTTTTATAGGCTAGAAGGTGATCACTGCATTGCGACTGGCTACTAGTTCGACACTAATGGCAGCTCTGTGCGTGCTTGCTTCAATGTAGGCCGGTGCTTGCTAGCGAGCGCCACTTGCAAAGCGAAAGACAATGGGCGGGGCGGCGTGTAGCGGGATGGTGGAGCAATGTGATAGCGTCCGGTGGTTGTACGTGGCATGCAAATGGACGGTGCGACATGTAGATGGACGGTGGCATTTAGTGAAGGCATTGGTGGTCGGCACGCATGCGAGGACGAGTTGAGCAGTGTGTTACGCTGCTTGCGTGCGTGCTTTGCTTGGTGCTGGCTACTGGTGCATGCAAATGGACGGTGCCTAATTAGCTTGTATGGTTAAGTGACGAGGGGCTGCTGGTGTGCGTGGTAAAAATGTGGGTGTTTTCTATGGTGCTGTGCGCACACGCTTTGCCTCGCTCTATTTGCTGTGTGCACGCAGGTGTGCTACTCGTGTTGCTGATTTCATGGAGGAGTGAGAGGGAGTGGGAGGCGGGTCCCATGGCACCAGCGGTGAGGCGAGGTGGAGGGGCCAACATGTCACGGTGGTGCGTGAGCGGCTGCGCTCGGCGAGGCGGGGTCCGGGCGCCGAGGCGCCGCGGCGGTAGTGGTGGGGCCAGTGCACGCGGCTGCTGTCGGGCGAGGGCGAGCAGAGCGCGCGAGGGAAAGGTGGGGGACGGGCGGGTGATGCTAGTGCTACGGTGCGCGAGATATAATTTCAATAGAGATGAATGGGATGGATATATAGGGTGGACAAGAGTTGGAAGGAAATTAAAATAGAGCTCAAATGACTTTAGTTTTCAAAATAGATTTTGAAAATATTTTTGAGCGAGTGATTTTAGAGCTTCAATTTTTGGGATGTTACACTGGCCCTGTGGTGCTAATAACGCCATTATCCAATGACATATGCACAGGATTGGAGCCCATGACCTCCATGACTTCGCCCCAAGAATAGAGATGGTGGGCCCCTACCATCTCGAACGGATAAGGATGAAGGACGACGGTGCACGTCGGAGTAAGACAGATGCTTTTCTTCTTCCCTCTCCATTTTGCTGTAACTGGCTCCCCCATAAGCTATCTATATAAGAGTGAACCTGGGTTCTCTCAAGCATCGAGGCATCGAACCCTAGAACACTGATACACCCTCGTTTGTAACCCCTACTACAAACATTCGAGCCTTCGTGCTCAAGAACACGGACAGACGTCATCAAACTGGACGTAGGGCACATTGCATGAACCAGTATAGATCTTGAGTCTTTGAGCGCTAGCCATCTAAAGCCATACACATGGCTACAAATTCGCTAGTTGGTGCTACAATACAAAACGTCGACAAGTAGGCATATAAATCTTTCCGTGAAAACATGACGCAACCTGCCACCTTTTGCATGCATGCAATCCCATCCATTTGTATTCAATCTTTTGCAACAATTCTCCAATGTAACATCCAATTGAGAAACAATTTTCACCATTAGATCGATGACATTTTTTACATAATTTGATATCCATTGCAAATATTTTTTTTGAAATATCTAAAATTAGAAATTTAAACTTTTATGGATGGATTTGCATATTTCTATGAAGCATTTTCGAGTATAGAAACCCACAAGCGCTGGCATAAAATGTTGGAGATGTTCTATTCTTCTCTAAGATTTGAAGTTTAAAACCACTATGTCCAGTCGCAACACACCGTGACACCGAGGCATAGAAACCAATGTGTCCAGTCATAAATACCTATAGCCTAGCATAGAAACCACCATGTGCAATCGTAAATATCTTCATCAGATTCCATAGAAACATTCACATAAAAAGTATGCCGCCGGTGGTTTTTTGGCTGATTCCGGCTGATTTAATAGTATTTCTGTGAGAGAGAATCAGCTGAAGTACGGCTGATAAGCCGGCTAAAAAGGGCAAATGAACACGGCTAACAATCTGCCACACTGATACATGGGATGGTGGTTTGGTGGGTGGGTTGAACCATGTGGCAGGCTTTGGGAGGTTGGATTGCATTGCATGCTTTTTCACGTGAAGGTTTCTATGCATGCCGATGAAGATTTTATGATTGCACATGTTTAAAATTTAAAATATCGAGTTACAGAAAAAATGTTGTGAGAGGAAAGATTGAAGGGTATAGATGTTTAGGATTTCCCTTATATGAGAAAAATAAGTTTAGGAGAATTTTAGAGATGTGTTGGCTATTTTACGGGGAGATGGTCTTTTTTGCTTTTTTCTTGAATCAAATGTAAATTTAAAAGTTTCTGAGGCAAAAGCACTGGCACCCATGATAATCAGAGCATCGGCTACAAATCATGGGCTTCTTGACTCAAGCCCATATAATCAGACCACCCCTTACAGGCCCTGTTTGGTTGAGCTGTGGCTCTTGCAAAAGCTGCTATGAGCTGTGACTTTTGCAAAAGCTACTGCAGAAAAGCTGCTGTCGGATAGTTGAAAGCCTGTTTGGTTGAGCGCCTGTTTGGTTGTCAGCCTCACCACGTCCATCTTCTTCCTCTCGACGGAGCGTGTAGCAGAGTTGGGCACGTGGGGTCTCGCCGGCCAGGGCGTGGCGCCCTGGGCTCGCCGGCCTGGGCGGAGCAGCGCCAGGGCGGTGAAGCAGGGCCTTGGCAGCAGAGCAGCACCACGATGGGGGAGCAGGGCCAGGGAGCGATGGCAAAGGAGGGCTAGGGCAGCGCCTGGCGAGGGGCCTCGCCCACTGGAGTCGGGTCCGCTCACCACCGCAGCTGGTGCTGCTCGCCGGTGCCCGTGCGACCTCTCCGTCATAGTCGCAGGTGGGTAATCTTTTGCCCCAAAAGCAGCTGAAAGCAGGGGTGAAGGTGCTTTTGGATTTGTACTACACTGAAAGCTGCTTTTGGAAAAAAAGCACATCTGGCTTTTGGGCCCTTTGGTTGAGCTTTTGACTTTTGGGGGCAAAAGCCACAGCCAAAAGCCCAACCAAATAGGGCCACAGTCTTCTAGAGCAAAGCCGAGATCCGATCCTGCTCCTGCAGCCTCCTAGACGATGGCCGCTTCTACCTCTTGCCCCACCCCTCGCGGATCGATGGAGGATTTCCAGGACGTCGTTCTCCGTGGGATCTCCCGTCACCTTCCCTGCATGCGGACTGCGATGGCGCTGCAGATACTTGCAAAAGGTTGCGAGCGGCGCTCGCGCAACTGCTGCCAAATCCCTATTGCCGCGTGTCGGTGTTTCGTGAACCAACTAGTAAATTTAGCACCGCGCTGCTCGGGCAGTCGATGGGAAGCACTCAAGACATGAGGAATTATACTAGTTCAGGACGGAGCCCTATGTCCAGTTTTAGGGGGGTTCGAGTTCATGTTCCTCGGTTTGAGTGCTCAGTAGGCTTACAATGAGGGCGCTCGTAAGTGTGGGTTTGGAAGTGAGAGGACTCGCTTTCGTGTGAGAGACCGTGTCTAAAGATCTTCCTCTTTCTTGAATGAAGGCCCGGTTCCCCTTACATAAATCTGGGGGTTGGGTTACAATCGAGCGAGAGAGGTTCCCCCGACCCGAGTGGTCAAGGGCCTGAGGGGAGGGTGGCGGTTGGCGAGCCCGGTCCGTGGGCCCTCTGCGTCTTGTCCTGGCCTCTGTTGCATGCTTGAATGTCGTCACGGGTTCCTGTTCTCCACATCGAGGTATGGTGCACCATAGCGGCACAGTGCGAGTCATGGCCGTCCTCTTGCTGTCCTATAAAACGTGGGTGCATAGTGTAGGGTTATGAGGATGCTACGCTAGCCGAAAAACAAAATTTTTGACCTCATAAACCAGGAACTACTGCTAGTTATAGATCACGGGATTACCACTAGACGCGCAGATGCAGCGGAAGCAACTCGATGTAGTCGTCTGCGTCGTAGCAGTGCCGTGCAGTTGCGAGGTCATCCGTCCACCCGTCCCCTTCGTGCGGTTCGTCCTTGTGCTCCAGATGCAGCACCTCCGAGGTATCCACACGTACAGGGAGGAAGCGTTGCGCCTCCGGACTGCTAGGTCCGCGAGGAGCAGCAGGCACGGGCGTGGGATGGACGGCGGCGGCTGCCAAAAGGCGTGGCTTACCTTTCCCCGTCGCCCACCCCTTGCTTATATAGGCGTCCTAATGAACTCCCGAGTTGGAGGCCCATTAGTAACCCTAAGCCTTGTCTAATTTGGGTCCAACCCGAATTAGGCTTCCAGCCCCTTATGCGTGCGACCCTATGGGTTCACGCACACATAGACATGGCCCGAGTACTCCTACTCGGCCAATAGTTTACAGCGGCCTCTAGCAAGGCGTGTCAATTCCTATGCATACGCAAAGATCATATCAGACGAACCACCACAAAACCACATACATGTTATTCCCTTTGCCTCACGATATTTGGTCCAGCTCATAGGTTAACACTTAACCTAAGCACGGCCATGCATTTCTTGATCCAATCATTCGAGTGGTCCAGTGATATCTCCCTCACGTGGAGAGGGGCAAATTCCATCTTGATCGACTATGTCTCACAGCATGTTTCCCGACAAACACGAAAACCATCTTTATAACTACCCAGTTACGGAGTAGCGTTTGATAGTCCCTGAGTAGGTCGTTTCACATCTTGAATACATACGACAATCTCAAGTCTAAGGACATAACGTACATGATATGTATAGAGACTATTACAACATCTCACGTTGGGTCAGTCCAACCCCATGTCATACATGTGCCCACACTATTAGTTTGACATCTCTATGTCCATGACTTGTGAAACATAGTCATCAACCAATATATGTGCTGATCTAATATTCATGTGTGTCCTCACACAAACTCCGATCAGGGACAACTTTAGAATAACCATACAAGTAAAAGAGTTTCACAAATAATTCACATAATTGCCAATCGATACAAGTTGTCTTTAATGGATATTCAATGAACACATAATATATCATGGATACAATCGCAATATCATCATCTCTATGATTACCTCTAGGGCATATTCCTAACACATAATGCGGGTCGTGGCCTTCGTCCTTGAGCCTACTTTCCCCAGGGGGTGTTGTGGCGCTAGTACGAGTCCATGGATGCCATCCTCTGCTGACCGCCCGCCTCCCTGATCGTGAAGGGCAGCGAGGGGTCATCCCCGACCACATATAATGGTATATCTGTGCGCTTGCAGAATTCCTATTTTCTAATTCACACTAACAAATACCAACAACGTCCAGGGACTTGACTCTTCAGAACCAGCCAAACAAGTTGGCCCCCGACCACAAGCAGGTGGTCGGGGGCCAACTTGTTTGGCCGGTTCTGAAGAGTCAAGTCCCTGGACGTTGTTGGTATTTGTTAGTGTGAATTAGAAAATAGGAATTCTGCAAGCGCACAGATATACCATTATAGCATTTCACCGGGAGTATTCTAGATATTGTTATTTATATTTTACCACTAGGAGGAAGGTGGCATGAAAGAGATTGATAACTTATACTTATGATGAATCAATAAATTAAGCGCATAAACAGGGGTAAGTCAAATAATAGTTATGGATGGATTTGCATATTTCTATGAAGCATTTTCGAGTATAGAAACCCACAAGCGCTGGCATAAAATGTTGGAGATGTTCTATTCTTCTCTAAGATTTGAAGTTTAAAAACCACTATGTCCAGTCGCAACACACCGTGACACCGAGGCATAGAAACCAATGTGTCCAGTCATAAATACCTATAGCCTAGCATAGAAACCACCATGTGCAATCGTAAATATCTTCATCAGATTCCATAGAAACATTCACATAAAAAGTATGCCGCCGGTGGTTTTTTGGCTGATTCCGGCTGATTTAATAGTATTTCTGTGAGAGAGAATCAGCTGAAGTACGGCTGATAAGCCGGCTAAAAAGGGCAAATGAACACGGCTAACAATCTGCCACACTGATACATGGGATGGTGGTTTGGTGGGTGGGTTGAACCATGTGGCAGGCTTTGGGAGGTTGGATTGCATTGCATGCTTTTTCACGTGAAGGTTTCTATGCATGCCGATGAAGATTTTATGATTGCACATGTTTAAAATTTAAAATATCGAGTTACAGAAAAAATGTTGTGAGAGGAAAGATTGAAGGGTATAGATGTTTAGGATTTCCCTTATATGAGAAAAATAAGTTTAGGAGAATTTTAGAGATGTGTTGGCTATTTTACGGGGAGATGGTCTTTTTTGCTTTTTTCTTGAATCAAATGTAAATTTAAAAGTTTCTGAGGCAAAAGCACTGGCACCCATGATAATCAGAGCATCGGCTACAAATCATGGGCTTCTTGACTCAAGCCCATATAATCAGACCACCCCTTACAGGCCCTGTTTGGTTGAGCTGTGGCTCTTGCAAAAGCTGCTATGAGCTGTGACTTTTGCAAAAGCTACTGCAGAAAAGCTGCTGTCGGATAGTTGAAAGCCTGTTTGGTTGAGCGCCTGTTTGGTTGTCAGCCTCACCACGTCCATCTTCTTCCTCTCGACGGAGCGTGTAGCAGAGTTGGGCACGTGGGGTCTCGCCGGCCAGGGCGTGGCGCCCTGGGCTCGCCGGCCTGGGCGGAGCAGCGCCAGGGCGGTGAAGCAGGGCCTTGGCAGCAGAGCAGCACCACGATGGGGGAGCAGGGCCAGGGAGCGATGGCAAAGGAGGGCTAGGGCAGCGCCTGGCGAGGGGCCTCGCCCACTGGAGTCGGGTCCGCTCACCACCGCAGCTGGTGCTGCTCGCCGGTGCCCGTGCGACCTCTCCGTCATAGTCGCAGGTGGGTAATCTTTTGCCCCAAAAGCAGCTGAAAGCAGGGGTGAAGGTGCTTTTGGATTTGTACTACACTGAAAGCTGCTTTTGGAAAAAAAGCACATCTGGCTTTTGGGCCCTTTGGTTGAGCTTTTGACTTTTGGGGGCAAAAGCCACAGCCAAAAGCCCAACCAAATAGGGCCACAGTCTTCTAGAGCAAAGCCGAGATCCGATCCTGCTCCTGCAGCCTCCTAGACGATGGCCGCTTCTACCTCTTGCCCCACCCCTCGCGGATCGATGGAGGATTTCCAGGACGTCGTTCTCCGTGGGATCTCCCGTCACCTTCCCTGCATGCGGACTGCGATGGCGCTGCAGATACTTGCAAAAGGTTGCGAGCGGCGCTCGCGCAACTGCTGCCAAATCCCTATTGCCGCGTGTCGGTGTTTCGTGAACCAACTAGTAAATTTAGCACCGCGCTGCTCGGGCAGTCGATGGGAAGCACTCAAGACATGAGGAATTATACTAGTTCAGGACGGAGCCCTATGTCCAGTTTTAGGGGGGTTCGAGTTCATGTTCCTCGGTTTGAGTGCTCAGTAGGCTTACAATGAGGGCGCTCGTAAGTGTGGGTTTGGAAGTGAGAGGACTCGCTTTCGTGTGAGAGACCGTGTCTAAAGATCTTCCTCTTTCTTGAATGAAGGCCCGGTTCCCCTTACATAAATCTGGGGGTTGGGTTACAATCGAGCGAGAGAGGTTCCCCCGACCCGAGTGGTCAAGGGCCTGAGGGGAGGGTGGCGGTTGGCGAGCCCGGTCCGTGGGCCCTCTGCGTCTTGTCCTGGCCTCTGTTGCATGCTTGAATGTCGTCACGGGTTCCTGTTCTCCACATCGAGGTATGGTGCACCATAGCGGCACAGTGCGAGTCATGGCCGTCCTCTTGCTGTCCTATAAAACGTGGGTGCATAGTGTAGGGTTATGAGGATGCTACGCTAGCCGAAAAACAAAATTTTTGACCTCATAAACCAGGAACTACTGCTAGTTATAGATCACGGGATTACCACTAGACGCGCAGATGCAGCGGAAGCAACTCGATGTAGTCGTCTGCGTCGTAGCAGTGCCGTGCAGTTGCGAGGTCATCCGTCCACCCGTCCCCTTCGTGCGGTTCGTCCTTGTGCTCCAGATGCAGCACCTCCGAGGTATCCACACGTACAGGGAGGAAGCGTTGCGCCTCCGGACTGCTAGGTCCGCGAGGAGCAGCAGGCACGGGCGTGGGATGGACGGCGGCGGCTGCCAAAAGGCGTGGCTTACCTTTCCCCGTCGCCCACCCCTTGTTTAGATTAGGCTTAGTTTTTCTTTCTTTCTTTTTCTTTTCTTCTTTTTTTTCTTTTTCTTTTCTCTCTTGTTTTCTTCTTCTTTCTTTATGTTGAGTGGCGGGGTTCCACCTCTTTCCTGAGCTATTTTCTTGATAGCTCTCCTCTGTAATCTGGTTCTGGTTTTTCTAAGCTTTTTGTGCTCCGGGGGGCTTTGCCCCACGGTTTTGTTCAAAAAAAAACATATATTCATAGCATAGTTTAATTTAGTTAGATCAAGTAGAGTCGTGCTGCTGCTCAGATTCCGGATCTAGTCACCAGAGGCTTGGTATAGCCCTTGTATCCTTCATATTTATCTACTTGGTGGCATTACTCTTTATTATTATTATGTTCTTAGTTTACATTGAGTATATGCTTAGTATAGTTAGAATTATCACTATGTCTACATAGGATCACAGAGCGCTCAATTAAGTGTTCGAACTGGTTGAGTAGCCAAACTCTGTGTAAGCGTGGTGCTTATACATTGTTTTGCCTGTGGATGCACCCTGCATTTCGGGTGTGGTAGATTTACTTGGGGTAACAACCTTGTAGATCCTCTGTATTCCACATCCCGTTTATAGGACTAGCAGGACCTAAGTCGCTATGAAGGAGTATATTTACTATGTTTCTCCAGAGAGATGTCCCCTTGTATAAGTATAGCGTTAGTCTTTTGCTATTGCTAGTATATATAATGACATGTTATGCTTTGATTTCTAATTAAGAATAACTTAGGAATTTATCTCACGTGTATTCTAATTAGACTAGCTATTGCTATATTGGAGTCTCTCGAAGTGTTATGCTTATCATACACATCCATTATTATTATTTGACTTACCCATCCATTACTATTATTTGACTTACCCCTGTTTATGCGCTTAATTTATTGATTCATCATAAGTATAAGTTATCAATCTCTTTCATGCCACCTTCCTCCTAGTGGTAAAATATAAATAACAATATCTAGAATACTCCCGGTGAAATGCTATAATGGTATATCTGTGCGCTTGCAGAATTCCTATTTTCTAATTCACACTAACAAATACCAACAACGTCCAGGGACTTGACTCTTCAGAACCGGCCAAACAAGTTGGCCCCCGACCACCTGCTTGTGGTCGGGGGCCAACTTGTTTGGCTGGTTCTGAAGAGTCAAGTCCCTGGACGTTGTTGGTATTTGTTAGTGTGAATTAGAAAATAGGAATTCTGCAAGCGCACAGATATACCATTATATGTGGTCGGGGATGACCCCTCGCTGCCCCTTCACGATCAGGGAGGCGGGCGGTCAGCAGAGGATGGCATCCATGGACTCGTACTAGCGCCACAACACCCCCTGGGGAAAGTAGGCTCAAGGACGAAGGCCACGACCCGCATTATGTGTTAGGAATATGCCCTAGAGGTAATCATAGAGATGATGATATTGCGATTGTATCCATGATATATTATGTGTTCATTGAATATCCATTAAAGACAACTTGTATCGATTGGCAATTATGTGAATTATTTGTGAAACTCTTTTACTTGTATGGTTATTCTAAAGTTGTCCCTGATCGGAGTTTGTGTGAGGACACACATGAATATTAGATCAGCACATATATTGGTTGATGACTATGTTTCACAAGTCATGGACATAGAGATGTCAAACTAATAGTGTGGGCACATGTATGACATGGGGTTGGACTGACCCAACGTGAGATGTTGTAATAGTCTCTATACATATCATGTACGTTATGTCCTTAGACTTGAGATTGTCGTATGTATTCAAGATGTGAAACGACCTACTCAGGGACTATCAAACGCTACTCCGTAACTGGGTAGTTATAAAGATGGTTTTCGTGTTTGTCGGGAAACATGCTGTGAGACATAGTCGATCAAGATGGAATTTGCCCCTCTCCACGTGAGGGAGATATCACTGGACCACTCGAATGATTGGATCAAGAAATGCATGGCCGTGCTTAGGTTAAGTGTTAACCTATGAGCTGGACCAAATATCGTGAGGCAAAGGGAATAACATGTATGTGGTTTTGTGGTGGTTCGTCTGATATGATCTTTGCGTATGCATAGGAATTGACACGCCTTGCTAGAGGCCGCTGTAAACTATTGGCCGAGTAGGAGTACTCGGGCCATGTCTATGTGTGCGTGAACCCATAGGGTCGCACGCATAAGGGGCTGGAAGCCTAATTCGGGTTGGACCCAAATTAGACAAGGCTTAGGGTTACTAATGGGCCTCCAACTCGGGAGTTCATTAGGACGCCTATATAAGCAAGGGGTGGGCGACGGGGAAAGGTAAGCCACGCCTTTTGGCAGCCGCCGCCGTCCATCCCACGCCCGTGCCTGCTGCTCCTCGCGGACCTAGCAGTCCGGAGGCGCAACGCTTCCTCCCTGTACGTGTGGATACCTCGGAGGTGCTGCATCTGGAGCACAAGGACGAACCGCACGAAGGGGACGGGTGGACGGATGACCTCGCAACTGCACGGCACTGCTACGACGCAGACGACTACATCGAGTTGCTTCCGCTGCATCTGCGCGTCTAGTGGTAATCCCGTGATCTATAACTAGCAGTAGTTCCTGGTTTATGAGGTCAAAAATTTTGTTTTTCGGCTAGCGTAGCATCCTCATAACCCTACACTATGCACCCACGTTTTATAGGACAGCAAGAGGACGGCCATGACTCGCACTGTGCCGCTATGGTGCACCATACTCGATGTGGAGAACAGGAACCCGTGACGACATTCAAGCATGCAACAGAGGCCAGGACAAGACGCAGAGGGCCCACGGACCGGGCTCGCCAACCGCCACCCTCCCCTCAGGCCCTTGACCACTCGGGTCGGGGGAACCTCTCTCGCTCGATTGTAACCCAACCCCCAGATTTATGTAAGGGGAACCGGGCCTTCATTCAAGAAAGAGGAAGATCTTTAGACACGGTCTCTCACACGAAAGCGAGTCCTCTCACTTCCAAACCCACACTTACGAGCGCCCTCATTGTAAGCCTACTGAGCACTCAAACCGAGGAACATGAACTCGAACCCCCCTAAAACTGGACATAGGGCTCCGTCCTGAACTAGTATAATTCCTCATGTCTTGAGTGCTTCCCATCGACTGCCCGAGCAGCGCGGTGCTAAATTTACTAGTTGGTTCACGAAACACCGACACGCGGCAATAGGGATTTGGCAGCAGTTGCGCGAGCGCCGCTCGCAACCTTTTGCAAGTATCTGCAGCGCCATCGCAGTCCGCATGCAGGGAAGGTGACGGGAGATCCCACGGAGAACGACGTCCTGGAAATCCTCCATCGATCCGCGAGGGGTGGGGCAAGAGGTAGAAGCGGCCATCGTCTAGGAGGCTGCAGGAGCAGGATCGGATCTCGGCTTTGCTCTAGAAGACTGTGGCCCTATTTGGTTGGGCTTTTGGCTGTGGCTTTTGCCCCCAAAAGTCAAAAGCTCAACCAAAGGGCCCAAAAGCCAGATGTGCTTTTTTTCCAAAAGCAGCTTTCAGTGTAGTACAAATCCAAAAGCACCTTCACCCCTGCTTTCAGCTGCTTTTGGGGCAAAAGATTACCCACCTGCGACTATGACGGAGAGGTCGCACGGGCACCGGCGAGCAGCACCAGCTGCGGTGGTGAGCGGACCCGACTCCAGTGGGCGAGGCCCCTCGCCAGGCGCTGCCCTAGCCCTCCTTTGCCATCGCTCCCTGGCCCTGCTCCCCCATCGTGGTGCTGCTCTGCTGCCAAGGCCCTGCTTCACCGCCCTGGCGCTGCTCCGCCCAGGCCGGCGAGCCCAGGGCGCCACGCCCTGGCCGGCGAGACCCCACGTGCCCAACTCTGCTACACGCTCCGTCGAGAGGAAGAAGATGGACGTGGTGAGGCTGACAACCAAACAGGCGCTCAACCAAACAGGCTTTCAACTATCCGACAGCAGCTTTTCTGCAGTAGCTTTTGCAAAAGTCACAGCTCATAGCAGCTTTTGCAAGAGCCACAGCTCAACCAAACAGGGCCTGTAAGGGGTGGTCTGATTATATGGGCTTGAGTCAAGAAGCCCATGATTTGTAGCCGATGCTCTGATTATCATGGGTGCCAGTGCTTTTGCCTCAGAAACTTTTAAATTTACATTTGATTCAAGAAAAAAGCAAAAAAGACCATCTCCCCGTAAAATAGCCAACACATCTCTAAAATTCTCCTAAACTTATTTTTCTCATATAAGGGAAATCCTAAACATCTATACCCTTCAATCTTTCCTCTCACAACATTTTTTCTGTAACTCGATATTTTAAATTTTAAACATGTGCAATCATAAAATCTTCATCGGCATGCATAGAAACCTTCACGTGAAAAAGCATGCAATGCAATCCAACCTCCCAAAGCCTGCCACATGGTTCAACCCACCCACCAAACCACCATCCCATGTATCAGTGTGGCAGATTGTTAGCCGTGTTCATTTGCCCTTTTTAGCCGGCTTATCAGCCGTACTTCAGCTGATTCTCTCTCACAGAAATACTATTAAATCAGCCGGAATCAGCCAAAAAACCACCGGCGGCATACTTTTTATGTGAATGTTTCTATGGAATCTGATGAAGATATTTACGATTGCACATGGTGGTTTCTATGCTAGGCTATAGGTATTTATGACTGGACACATTGGTTTCTATGCCTCGGTGTCACGGTGTGTTGCGACTGGACATAGTGGTTTTAAACTTCAAATCTTAGAGAAGAATAGAACATCTCCAACATTTTATGCCAGCGCTTGTGGGTTTCTATACTCGAAAATGCTTCATAGAAATATGCAAATCCATCCATAAAAGTTTAAATTTCTAATTTTAGATATTTCAAAAAAAATATTTGCAATGGATATCAAATTATGTAAAAAATGTTGTGAGAGGAAAGATTGAAGGGTATAGATGTTTAGGATTTCCCTTATATGAGAAAAATAAGTTTAGGAGAATTTTAGAGATGTGTTGGCTATTTTACGGGGAGATGGTCTTTTTTGCTTTTTTCTTGAATCAAATGTAAATTTAAAAGTTTCTGAGGCAAAAGCACTGGCACCCATGATAATCAGAGCATCGGCTACAAATCATGGGCTTCTTGACTCAAGCCCATATAATCAGACCACCCCTTACAGGCCCTGTTTGGTTGAGCTGTGGCTCTTGCAAAAGCTGCTATGAGCTGTGACTTTTGCAAAAGCTACTGCAGAAAAGCTGCTGTCGGATAGTTGAAAGCCTGTTTGGTTGAGCGCCTGTTTGGTTGTCAGCCTCACCACGTCCATCTTCTTCCTCTCGACGGAGCGTGTAGCAGAGTTGGGCACGTGGGGTCTCGCCGGCCAGGGCGTGGCGCCCTGGCTCGCCGGCCTGGGCGGAGCAGCGCCAGGGCGGTGAAGCAGGGCCTTGGCAGCAGAGCAGCACCACGATGGGGGAGCAGGGCCAGGGAGCGATGGCAAAGGAGGGCTAGGGCAGCGCCTGGCGAGGGGCCTCGCCCACTGGAGTCGGGTCCGCTCACCACCGCAGCTGGTGCTGCTCGCCGGTGCCCGTGCGACCTCTCCGTCATAGTCGCAGGTGGGTAATCTTTTGCCCCAAAAGCAGCTGAAAGCAGGGGTGAAGGTGCTTTTGGATTTGTACTACACTGAAAGCTGCTTTTGGAAAAAAAGCACATCTGGCTTTTGGGCCCTTTGGTTGAGCTTTTGACTTTTGGGGGCAAAAGCCACAGCCAAAAGCCCAACCAAATAGGGCCACAGTCTTCTAGAGCAAAGCCGAGATCCGATCCTGCTCCTGCAGCCTCCTAGACGATGGCCGCTTCTACCTCTTGCCCCACCCCTCGCGGATCGATGGAGGATTTCCAGGACGTCGTTCTCCGTGGGATCTCCCGTCACCTTCCCTGCATGCGGACTGCGATGGCGCTGCAGATACTTGCAAAAGGTTGCGAGCGGCGCTCGCGCAACTGCTGCCAAATCCCTATTGCCGCGTGTCGGTGTTTCGTGAACCAACTAGTAAATTTAGCACCGCGCTGCTCGGGCAGTCGATGGGAAGCACTCAAGACATGAGGAATTATACTAGTTCAGGACGGAGCCCTATGTCCAGTTTTAGGGGGGTTCGAGTTCATGTTCCTCGGTTTGAGTGCTCAGTAGGCTTACAATGAGGGCGCTCGTAAGTGTGGGTTTGGAAGTGAGAGGACTCGCTTTCGTGTGAGAGACCGTGTCTAAAGATCTTCCTCTTTCTTGAATGAAGGCCCGGTTCCCCTTACATAAATCTGGGGGTTGGGTTACAATCGAGCGAGAGAGGTTCCCCCGACCCGAGTGGTCAAGGGCCTGAGGGGAGGGTGGCGGTTGGCGAGCCCGGTCCGTGGGCCCTCTGCGTCTTGTCCTGGCCTCTGTTGCATGCTTGAATGTCGTCACGGGTTCCTGTTCTCCACATCGAGGTATGGTGCACCATAGCGGCACAGTGCGAGTCATGGCCGTCCTCTTGCTGTCCTATAAAACGTGGGTGCATAGTGTAGGGTTATGAGGATGCTACGCTAGCCGAAAAACAAAATTTTTGACCTCATAAACCAGGAACTACTGCTAGTTATAGATCACGGGATTACCACTAGACGCGCAGATGCAGCGGAAGCAACTCGATGTAGTCGTCTGCGTCGTAGCAGTGCCGTGCAGTTGCGAGGTCATCCGTCCACCCGTCCCCTTCGTGCGGTTCGTCCTTGTGCTCCAGATGCAGCACCTCCGAGGTATCCACACGTACAGGGAGGAAGCGTTGCGCCTCCGGACTGCTAGGTCCGCGAGGAGCAGCAGGCACGGGCGTGGGATGGACGGCGGCGGCTGCCAAAAGGCGTGGCTTACCTTTCCCCGTCGCCCACCCCTTGCTTATATAGGCGTCCTAATGAACTCCCGAGTTGGAGGCCCATTAGTAACCCTAAGCCTTGTCTAATTTGGGTCCAACCCGAATTAGGCTTCCAGCCCCTTATGCGTGCGACCCTATGGGTTCACGCACACATAGACATGGCCCGAGTACTCCTACTCGGCCAATAGTTTACAGCGGCCTCTAGCAAGGCGTGTCAATTCCTATGCATACGCAAAGATCATATCAGACGAACCACCACAAAACCACATACATGTTATTCCCTTTGCCTCACGATATTTGGTCCAGCTCATAGGTTAACACTTAACCTAAGCACGGCCATGCATTTCTTGATCCAATCATTCGAGTGGTCCAGTGATATCTCCCTCACGTGGAGAGGGGCAAATTCCATCTTGATCGACTATGTTTCACAAGTCATGGACATAGAGATGTCAAACTAATAGTGTGGGCACATGTATGACATGGGGTTGGACTGACCCAACGTGAGATGTTGTAATAGTCTCTATACATATCATGTACGTTATGTCCTTAGACTTGAGATTGTCGTATGTATTCAAGATGTGAAACGACCTACTCAGGGACTATCAAACGCTACTCCGTAACTGGGTAGTTATAAAGATGGTTTTCGTGTTTGTCGGGAAACATGCTGTGAGACATAGTCGATCAAGATGGAATTTGCCCCTCTCCACGTGAGGGAGATATCACTGGACCACTCGAATGATTGGATCAAGAAATGCATGGCCGTGCTTAGGTTAAGTGTTAACCTATGAGCTGGACCAAATATCGTGAGGCAAAGGGAATAACATGTATGTGGTTTTGTGGTGGTTCGTCTGATATGATCTTTGCGTATGCATAGGAATTGACACGCCTTGCTAGAGGCCGCTGTAAACTATTGGCCGAGTAGGAGTACTCGGGCCATGTCTATGTGTGCGTGAACCCATAGGGTCGCACGCATAAGGGGCTGGAAGCCTAATTCGGGTTGGACCCAAATTAGACAAGGCTTAGGGTTACTAATGGGCCTCCAACTCGGGAGTTCATTAGGACGCCTATATAAGCAAGGGGTGGGCGACGGGGAAAGGTAAGCCACGCCTTTTGGCAGCCGCCGCCGTCCATCCCACGCCCGTGCCTGCTGCTCCTCGCGGACCTAGCAGTCCGGAGGCGCAACGCTTCCTCCCTGTACGTGTGGATACCTCGGAGGTGCTGCATCTGGAGCACAAGGACGAACCGCACGAAGGGGACGGGTGGACGGATGACCTCGCAACTGCACGGCACTGCTACGACGCAGACGACTACATCGAGTTGCTTCCGCTGCATCTGCGCGTCTAGTGGTAATCCCGTGATCTATAACTAGCAGTAGTTCCTGGTTTATGAGGTCAAAAATTTTGTTTTTCGGCTAGCGTAGCATCCTCATAACCCTACACTATGCACCCACGTTTTATAGGACAGCAAGAGGACGGCCATGACTCGCACTGTGCCGCTATGGTGCACCATACCTCGATGTGGAGAACAGGAACCCGTGACGACATTCAAGCATGCAACAGAGGCCAGGACAAGACGCAGAGGGCCCACGGACCGGGCTCGCCAACCGCCACCCTCCCCTCAGGCCCTTGACCACTCGGGTCGGGGGAACCTCTCTCGCTCGATTGTAACCCAACCCCCAGATTTATGTAAGGGGAACCGGGCCTTCATTCAAGAAAGAGGAAGATCTTTAGACACGGTGCACGTCGGAGTAAGACAGATGCTTTTCTTCTTCCCTCTCCATTTTGCTGTAACTGGCTCCCCCATAAGCTATCTATATAAGAGTGAACCTGGGTTCTCTCAAGCATCGAGGCATCGAACCCTAGAACACTGATACACCCTCGTTTGTAACCCCTACTACAAACATTCGAGCCTTCGTGCTCAAGAACACGGACAGACGTCATCAAACTGGACGTAGGGCACATTGCATGAACCAGTATAGATCTTGAGTCTTTGAGCGCTAGCCATCTAAAGCCATACACATGGCTACAAATTCGCTAGTTGGTGCTACAATACAAAACGTCGACAAGTAGGCATATAAATCTTTCCGTGAAAACATGACGCAACCTGCCACCTTTTGCATGCATGCAATCCCATCCATTTGTATTCAATCTTTTGCAACAATTCTCCAATGTAACATCCAATTGAGAAACAATTTTCACCATTAGATCGATGACATTTTTTACATAATTTGATATCCATTGCAAATATTTTTTTTGAAATATCTAAAATTAGAAATTTAAACTTTTATGGATGGATTTGCATATTTCTATGAAGCATTTTCGAGTATAGAAACCCACAAGCGCTGGCATAAAATGTTGGAGATGTTCTATTCTTCTCTAAGATTTGAAGTTTAAAACCACTATGTCCAGTCGCAACACACCGTGACACCGAGGCATAGAAACCAATGTGTCCAGTCATAAATACCTATAGCCTAGCATAGAAACCACCATGTGCAATCGTAAATATCTTCATCAGATTCCATAGAAACATTCACATAAAAAGTATGCCGCCGGTGGTTTTTTGGCTGATTCCGGCTGATTTAATAGTATTTCTGTGAGAGAGAATCAGCTGAAGTACGGCTGATAAGCCGGCTAAAAAGGGCAAATGAACACGGCTAACAATCTGCCACACTGATACATGGGATGGTGGTTTGGTGGGTGGGTTGAACCATGTGGCAGGCTTTGGGAGGTTGGATTGCATTGCATGCTTTTTCACGTGAAGGTTTCTATGCATGCCGATGAAGATTTTATGATTGCACATGTTTAAAATTTAAAATATCGAGTTACAGAAAAAATGTTGTGAGAGGAAAGATTGAAGGGTATAGATGTTTAGGATTTCCCTTATATGAGAAAAATAAGTTTAGGAGAATTTTAGAGATGTGTTGGCTATTTTACGGGGAGATGGTCTTTTTTGCTTTTTTCTTGAATCAAATGTAAATTTAAAAGTTTCTGAGGCAAAAGCACTGGCACCCATGATAATCAGAGCATCGGCTACAAATCATGGGCTTCTTGACTCAAGCCCATATAATCAGACCACCCCTTACAGGCCCTGTTTGGTTGAGCTGTGGCTCTTGCAAAAGCTGCTATGAGCTGTGACTTTTGCAAAAGCTACTGCAGAAAAGCTGCTGTCGGATAGTTGAAAGCCTGTTTGGTTGAGCGCCTGTTTGGTTGTCAGCCTCACCACGTCCATCTTCTTCCTCTCGACGGAGCGTGTAGCAGAGTTGGGCACGTGGGGTCTCGCCGGCCAGGGCGTGGCGCCCTGGGCTCGCCGGCCTGGGCGGAGCAGCGCCAGGGCGGTGAAGCAGGGCCTTGGCAGCAGAGCAGCACCACGATGGGGGAGCAGGGCCAGGGAGCGATGGCAAAGGAGGGCTAGGGCAGCGCCTGGCGAGGGGCCTCGCCCACTGGAGTCGGGTCCGCTCACCACCGCAGCTGGTGCTGCTCGCCGGTGCCCGTGCGACCTCTCCGTCATAGTCGCAGGTGGGTAATCTTTTGCCCCAAAAGCAGCTGAAAGCAGGGGTGAAGGTGCTTTTGGATTTGTACTACACTGAAAGCTGCTTTTGGAAAAAAAGCACATCTGGCTTTTGGGCCCTTTGGTTGAGCTTTTGACTTTTGGGGGCAAAAGCCACAGCCAAAAGCCCAACCAAATAGGGCCACAGTCTTCTAGAGCAAAGCCGAGATCCGATCCTGCTCCTGCAGCCTCCTAGACGATGGCCGCTTCTACCTCTTGCCCCACCCCTCGCGGATCGATGGAGGATTTCCAGGACGTCGTTCTCCGTGGGATCTCCCGTCACCTTCCCTGCATGCGGACTGCGATGGCGCTGCAGATACTTGCAAAAGGTTGCGAGCGGCGCTCGCGCAACTGCTGCCAAATCCCTATTGCCGCGTGTCGGTGTTTCGTGAACCAACTAGTAAATTTAGCACCGCGCTGCTCGGGCAGTCGATGGGAAGCACTCAAGACATGAGGAATTATACTAGTTCAGGACGGAGCCCTATGTCCAGTTTTAGGGGGGTTCGAGTTCATGTTCCTCGGTTTGAGTGCTCAGTAGGCTTACAATGAGGGCGCTCGTAAGTGTGGGTTTGGAAGTGAGAGGACTCGCTTTCGTGTGAGAGACCGTGTCTAAAGATCTTCCTCTTTCTTGAATGAAGGCCCGGTTCCCCTTACATAAATCTGGGGGTTGGGTTACAATCGAGCGAGAGAGGTTCCCCCGACCCGAGTGGTCAAGGGCCTGAGGGGAGGGTGGCGGTTGGCGAGCCCGGTCCGTGGGCCCTCTGCGTCTTGTCCTGGCCTCTGTTGCATGCTTGAATGTCGTCACGGGTTCCTGTTCTCCACATCGAGGTATGGTGCACCATAGCGGCACAGTGCGAGTCATGGCCGTCCTCTTGCTGTCCTATAAAACGTGGGTGCATAGTGTAGGGTTATGAGGATGCTACGCTAGCCGAAAAACAAAATTTTTGACCTCATAAACCAGGAACTACTGCTAGTTATAGATCACGGGATTACCACTAGACGCGCAGATGCAGCGGAAGCAACTCGATGTAGTCGTCTGCGTCGTAGCAGTGCCGTGCAGTTGCGAGGTCATCCGTCCACCCGTCCCCTTCGTGCGGTTCGTCCTTGTGCTCCAGATGCAGCACCTCCGAGGTATCCACACGTACAGGGAGGAAGCGTTGCGCCTCCGGACTGCTAGGTCCGCGAGGAGCAGCAGGCACGGGCGTGGGATGGACGGCGGCGGCTGCCAAAAGGCGTGGCTTACCTTTCCCCGTCGCCCACCCCTTGCTTATATAGGCGTCCTAATGAACTCCCGAGTTGGAGGCCCATTAGTAACCCTAAGCCTTGTCTAATTTGGGTCCAACCCGAATTAGGCTTCCAGCCCCTTATGCGTGCGACCCTATGGGTTCACGCACACATAGACATGGCCCGAGTACTCCTACTCGGCCAATAGTTTACAGCGGCCTCTAGCAAGGCGTGTCAATTCCTATGCATACGCAAAGATCATATCAGACGAACCACCACAAAACCACATACATGTTATTCCCTTTGCCTCACGATATTTGGTCCAGCTCATAGGTTAACACTTAACCTAAGCACGGCCATGCATTTCTTGATCCAATCATTCGAGTGGTCCAGTGATATCTCCCTCACGTGGAGAGGGGCAAATTCCATCTTGATCGACTATGTCTCACAGCATGTTTCCCGACAAACACGAAAACCATCTTTATAACTACCCAGTTACGGAGTAGCGTTTGATAGTCCCTGAGTAGGTCGTTTCACATCTTGAATACATACGACAATCTCAAGTCTAAGGACATAACGTACATGATATGTATAGAGACTATTACAACATCTCACGTTGGGTCAGTCCAACCCCATGTCATACATGTGCCCACACTATTAGTTTGACATCTCTATGTCCATGACTTGTGAAACATAGTCGATCAAGATGGAATTTGCCCCTCTCCACGTGAGGGAGATATCACTGGACCACTCGAATGATTGGATCAAGAAATGCATGGCCGTGCTTAGGTTAAGTGTTAACCTATGAGCTGGACCAAATATCGTGAGGCAAAGGGAATAACATGTATGTGGTTTTGTGGTGGTTCGTCTGATATGATCTTTGCGTATGCATAGGAATTGACACGCCTTGCTAGAGGCCGCTGTAAACTATTGGCCGAGTAGGAGTACTCGGGCCATGTCTATGTGTGCGTGAACCCATAGGGTCGCACGCATAAGGGGCTGGAAGCCTAATTCGGGTTGGACCCAAATTAGACAAGGCTTAGGGTTACTAATGGGCCTCCAACTCGGGAGTTCATTAGGACGCCTATATAAGCAAGGGGTGGGCGACGGGGAAAGGTAAGCCACGCCTTTTGGCAGCCGCCGCCGTCCATCCCACGCCCGTGCCTGCTGCTCCTCGCGGACCTAGCAGTCCGGAGGCGCAACGCTTCCTCCCTGTACGTGTGGATACCTCGGAGGTGCTGCATCTGGAGCACAAGGACGAACCGCACGAAGGGGACGGGTGGACGGATGACCTCGCAACTGCACGGCACTGCTACGACGCAGACGACTACATCGAGTTGCTTCCGCTGCATCTGCGCGTCTAGTGGTAATCCCGTGATCTATAACTAGCAGTAGTTCCTGGTTTATGAGGTCAAAAATTTTGTTTTTCGGCTAGCGTAGCATCCTCATAACCCTACACTATGCACCCACGTTTTATAGGACAGCAAGAGGACGGCCATGACTCGCACTGTGCCGCTATGGTGCACCATACCTCGATGTGGAGAACAGGAACCCGTGACGACATTCAAGCATGCAACAGAGGCCAGGACAAGACGCAGAGGGCCCACGGACCGGGCTCGCCAACCGCCACCCTCCCCTCAGGCCCTTGACCACTCGGGTCGGGGGAACCTCTCTCGCTCGATTGTAACCCAACCCCCAGATTTATGTAAGGGGAACCGGGCCTTCATTCAAGAAAGAGGAAGATCTTTAGACACGGTGCACGTCGGAGTAAGACAGATGCTTTTCTTCTTCCCTCTCCATTTTGCTGTAACTGGCTCCCCCATAAGCTATCTATATAAGAGTGAACCTGGGTTCTCTCAAGCATCGAGGCATCGAACCCTAGAACACTGATACACCCTCGTTTGTAACCCCTACTACAAACATTCGAGCCTTCGTGCTCAAGAACACGGACAGACGTCATCAAACTGGACGTAGGGCACATTGCATGAACCAGTATAGATCTTGAGTCTTTGAGCGCTAGCCATCTAAAGCCATACACATGGCTACAAATTCGCTAGTTGGTGCTACAATACAAAACGTCGACAAGTAGGCATATAAATCTTTCCGTGAAAACATGACGCAACCTGCCACCTTTTGCATGCATGCAATCCCATCCATTTGTATTCAATCTTTTGCAACAATTCTCCAATGTAACATCCAATTGAGAAACAATTTTCACCATTAGATCGATGACATTTTTTACATAATTTGATATCCATTGCAAATATTTTTTTTGAAATATCTAAAATTAGAAATTTAAACTTTTATGGATGGATTTGCATATTTCTATGAAGCATTTTCGAGTATAGAAACCCACAAGCGCTGGCATAAAATGTTGGAGATGTTCTATTCTTCTCTAAGATTTGAAGTTTAAAACCACTATGTCCAGTCGCAACACACCGTGACACCGAGGCATAGAAACCAATGTGTCCAGTCATAAATACCTATAGCCTAGCATAGAAACCACCATGTGCAATCGTAAATATCTTCATCAGTACGCAGAGAGCAGGGAGGCATGTATACAACAGCTGCGGGAGTTTCATTTTGCCCTGCCAGGTTCATCAGTGAGCCGTCAAATACCAAGAACGGTGCAAGGGCGAAACTAATGTTCAAAGTTCTTAAATACATGGAAGAGGTCCTACGATGCCGCATCATGGATCTCAATCACATTGTGAAAGAATATATGATGGACCACATCAACCAATTCGAGCAACGTATAGAACTGTTATGGCAATGTGGCAATAGGCTGAAAAACTTAGCTGAAACATTCAATGCAGCGTTCAGGAGGAAAACGGCGGAATTCAAGCATAATATTTCAAATGATGAAAACGCAGTGGCAGTGATAAACATCATAGATAGTTGTGCACAAGACCTAGAGAGCGCCGGATCGAAGTTGGGCATATGCATGACTGATTTCATTAATCTGAAGGTGCCTTCCTTGATCATATAAAAATTTGCATAATTGTTTTAAATTACAGTCTAATGTACAAGATACAAGACTCCAACTTCTTTGCTTCCACAGTCGCAGGCGAGCAGGGAGACCATAGAATCAAGCTTTTCAGAGGGGACCCGAAGGTAGGCGCATGTGATCCTGACGGCATGAAGATCAGGGGGAAACTTCAATATATCCCAAAGAAGTGGTTACTGTAATGTCATGGGTACATGAGGGAGCGACTTTTGTGTAATGTGCATAAGCAACCTCAACCAAGTAGTTTGGTTTCCCATGGCTATTAATGTTAGAATGTTAGGCAGTCTGGATGACTATCTACCAGCTTAGTTTTGTGTTAATATAAGAACATAATGACATACTGTGTGCTACTGTGTTTTGTGTGCAATACGGTCTCCTACTGAGTTTTTTGTTTTGTGCACCACTGCCCCACTTGCCTGACACATTGTATGTGTGGGTTGTCCTATATATTTACAAGAAGACTGATTTCGGAGAGCCTGTCTTATGAGTATACAAGCGGCACGGGAGTGAACATAGCCATTCCCATTTGAATTGTAGCAAAACAAAAGTACGGACAGAAGTTAAAACTGAACAGAGTATCTTGTGGATTGCAAATATAAATGGATATGATAAACAGTTGACTATGTTACTGACACCATAGCTCAGGGTTGAGCAAAGCACACGTTCAGTTGCAATGGTTCATACTGATATTTACACCACCGAAGTTTAGATGTAGAACTTATGAAACTAGGTACTGCATCCGCGAAACAGCTGATGCAGACACATATAACATAACCGTGGAAACTGAGCAAGCTCAAAGTAGGTAGAGCATACTGGTAACTACTTGGATGCCAGTACATCAACAATACGGCGCATCTTGCCTCCGCTTGGGTTCTCTTCATCGGTGCTATCGCGATGCGTCCGCTTCTGCTGATCCTTCCAAGATTTCAGGCTGGAATGAGGAGGTCTTCCATTCTGTATTGACCTATCTGGACAGCGAAGTGCAGAATTGGATTCCGGCATTGGCACACTAGCTGTAGGCGCTGAGTGCTTGTGATTGATATTATGTTCAGTTATGGATGTGTGTAGAGTACCACTAGAACTGCTGCCTGGGAGAACACCGACAGAATCGTAAGCTGCCATTGCTTGTGCGAATGCATCTTCACTTAGCTCATTTTCTCCATAAACAATCTGAATCGTGCGATTTAGTAGAACCCTTTTCTTCAGCACATCAGCGGATGCGCCTGAAATATCGGGTCTTCTTATTGAACCTATAGAGGTCTCAGGTTCAGAAACATTCTTCAGCCACCTAGGCATTATATTTCCGGTGGGTACCTCCTTAATGTCAAGGTGTACTAGTACCTGAATCCAGAAAAGCAAAATAGAAAATTAAAGTCTGCTGGAAAACGTATGAAAAAATAAAAAAGCTCGTGTGATCACTTGAATAACGAGCAATCCCTATGAGTAAAGCACTTTAATCATACCTTTAACGAATGCCGACAAAGCATCCCCATGTGCTCATACAACCCACACTGACAATACACCTTGTCGCCACCATCATACCGGACCCTATAGCGCACTTGATCAAGGTTGCCATCAGTATATGAATGAGCTACTTCGAAATTCCCATCAGTATCCCTGCTTTTGATGACGTAGCCACCGGAAGAGTAGAGCTCATTGTAGAACTTATCATACATCCTCCTAGTGTATATGGATTCAGCATGGCGCTCAATGGGCACACCCACACGCCGCTTCCTGTGCATCTGCAAAATTGAATAATTGTAATAAAGTCCAAATTAGGCAGTGCTTATATTAATAATTAAAGAAGAGAGAGAAGTGAATGTGCAAGCAAGTATAAATGACAAATTGAACCTGTTTTGTCAAATGCACTTCCTTCGCTTCTTGATCATTCCGGTCCATCTGAAATTCATTAAACTTCCGTACAAACATATGCATTGGGGCAGATCTTTGAATGAATTGCTTTAGCATATGATTGGCGCTTTCGCTTCGTTGAGTACTGGTCATACCGGCGCAGAAAATATCCATAAAGTAGGGCTTCGCCCACTTTGCCCTGTGCTTATACAATCTCTGGAGAAATTGGTTATCATCAAGATTGTACTTCTGCATAAGCTGCCTCCACTTCCTTTCGAACCTATTTACCATTATTTCTTCAATGACAAGCTTGTTGAACTCTTTCTTAAAGTGGCTATGCTTGCTGTAGGGAGGCCCAACTTTTTGCTTGGTTTTCCTAAGCACATGCCATCGACACCATCGGTGCCTAGTGTGCGGCAAGGTGGACTTTATGGCGGCAGCCATTGCTTGGCATTGATCTGCAATGACAACGTTATATAAAATGCAATTGCAACTCATTAGTGAATGTCTGTACACAGAGACATCAGAAGGATGATTAGTGATATAAGAGAATAACCTGTGAGAATTGTCTCCTGTGCCTTACCACCCATTATCTCTATGAACTTGCTGAAACTCCACTCGAAGTCTTCAATCGATTGTTTTTGGTGGGGTTTTATTGACTTCTGAGAGGATTGAAGACTTCGAGTGGAGTTTCAGCAAGTTCATAGAGATAATGGGTGGTAAGGCACAGGAGACAATTCTCACAGGTTATTCTCTTATATCACTAATCATCCTTCTGATGTCTCTGTGTACAGACATTCACTAATGAGTTGCAATTGCATTTTATATAACGTTGTCATTGCAGATCAATGCCAAGCAATGGCTGCCGCCATAAAGTCCACCTTGCCGCACACTAGGCACCGATGGTGTCGATGGCATGTGCTTAGGAAAACCAAGCAAAAAGTTGGGCCTCCCTACAGCAAGCATAGCCACTTTAAGAAAGAGTTCAACAAGCTTGTCATTGAAGAAATAATGGTAAATAGGTTCGAAAGGAAGTGGAGGCAGCTTATGCAGAAGTACAATCTTGATGATAACCAATTTCTCCAGAGATTGTATAAGCACAGGGCAAAGTGGGCGAAGCCCTACTTTATGGATATTTTCTGCGCCGGTATGACCAGTACTCAACGAAGCGAAAGCGCCAATCATATGCTAAAGCAATTCATTCAAAGATCTGCCCCAATGCATATGTTTGTACGGAAGTTTAATGAATTTCAGATGGACCGGAATGATCAAGAAGCGAAGGAAGTGCATTTGACAAAACAGGTTCAATTTGTCATTTATACTTGCTTGCACATTCACTTCTCTCTCTTCTTTAATTATTAATATAAGCACTGCCTAATTTGGACTTTATTACAATTATTCAATTTTGCAGATGCACAGGAAGCGGCGTGTGGGTGTGCCCATTGAGCGCCATGCTGAATCCATATACACTAGGAGGATGTATGATAAGTTCTACAATGAGCTCTACTCTTCCGGTGGCTACGTCATCAAAAGCAGGGATACTGATGGGAATTTCGAAGTAGCTCATTCATATACTGATGGCAACCTTGATCAAGTGCGCTATAGGGTCCGGTATGATGGTGGCGACAAGGTGTATTGTCAGTGTGGGTTGTATGAGCACATGGGGATGCTTTGTCGGCATTCGTTAAAGGTATGATTAAAGTGCTTTACTCATAGGGATTGCTCGTTATTCAAGTGATCACACGAGCTTTTTTATTTTTTCATACGTTTTCCAGCAGACTTTAATTTTCTATTTTGCTTTTCTGGATTCAGGTACTAGTACACCTTGACATTAAGGAGGTACCCACCGGAAATATAATGCCTAGGTGGCTGAAGAATGTTTCTGAACCTGAGACCTCTATAGGTTCAATAAGAAGACCCGATATTTCAGGCGCATCCGCTGATGTGCTGAAGAAAAGGGTTCTACTAAATCGCACGATTCAGATTGTTTATGGAGAAAATGAGCTAAGTGAAGATGCATTCGCACAAGCAATGGCAGCTTACGATTCTGTCGGTGTTCTCCCAGGCAGCAGTTCTAGTGGTACTCTACACACATCCATAACTGAACATAATATCAATCACAAGCACTCAGCGCCTACAGCTAGTGTGCCAATGCCGGAATCCAATTCTGCACTTCGCTGTCCAGATAGGTCAATACAGAATGGAAGACCTCCTCATTCCAGCCTGAAATCTTGGAAGGATTAGCAGAAGCGGACGCATCGCGATAGCACCGATGAAGAGAACCCAAGCGGAGGCAAGATGCGCCGTATTGTTGATGTACTGGCATCCAAGTAGTTACCAGTATGCTCTACCTACTTTGAGCTTGCTCAGTTTCCACGGTTATGTTATATGTGTCTGCATCAGCTGTTTCGCGGATGCAGTACCTAGTTTCATAAGTTCTACATCTAAACTTCGGTGGTGTAAATATCAGTATGAACCATTGCAACTGAACGTGTGCTTTGCTCAACCCTGAGCTATGGTGTCAGTAACATAGTCAACTGTTTATCATATCCATTTATATTTGCAATCCACAAGATACTCTGTTCAGTTTTAACTTCTGTCCGTACTTTTGTTTTGCTACAATTCAAATGGGAATGGCTATGTTCACTCCCGTGCCGCTTGTATACTCATAAGACAGGCTCTCCGAAATCAGTCTTCTTGTAAATATATAGGACAACCCACACATACAATGTGTCAGGCAAGTGGGCAGTGGTGCACAAAACAAAAAACTCAGTAGGAGACCGTATTGCACACAAAACACAGTAGCACACAGTATGTCATTATGTTCTTATATTAACACAAAACTAAGCTGGTAGATAGTCATCCAGACTGCCTAACATTCTAACATTAATAGCCATGGGAAACCAAACTACTTGGTTGAGGTTGCTTATGCACATTACACAAAAGTCGCTCCCTCATGTACCCATGACATTACAGTAACCACTTCTTTGGGATATATTGAAGTTTCCCCCTGATCTTCATGCCGTCAGGATCACATGCGCCTACCTTCGGGTCCCCTCTGAAAAGCTTGATTCTATGGTCTCCCTGCTCGCCTGCGACTGTGGAAGCAAAGAAGTTGGAGTCTTGTATCTTGTACATTAGACTGTAATTTAAAACAATTATGCAAATTTTTATATGATCAAGGAAGGCACCTTCAGATTAATGAAATCAGTCATGCATATGCCCAACTTCGATCCGGCGCTCTCTAGGTCTTGTGCACAACTATCTATGATGTTTATCACTGCCACTGCGTTTTCATCATTTGAAATATTATGCTTGAATTCCGCCGTTTTCCTCCTGAACGCTGCATTGAATGTTTCAGCTAAGTTTTTCAGCCTATTGCCACATTGCCATAACAGTTCTATACGTTGCTCGAATTGGTTGATGTGGTCCATCATATATTCTTTCACAATGTGATTGAGATCCATGATGCGGCATCGTAGGACCTCTTCCATGTATTTAAGAACTTTGAACATTAGTTTCGCCCTTGCACCGTTCTTGGTATTTGACGGCTCACTGATGAACCTGGCAGGGCAAAATGAAACTCCCGCAGCTGTTGTATACATGCCTCCCTGCTCTCTGCGTACCTCAAACTCTGACACTTCAGCTTTCATATGCTTCACTGCGGTATTGAACACAGCATGTAGCATACAATAGGAAGCATGCCAATTGATCATCTGCACATATCAGACTTAATGGTCACATTTGAGCAATGCAAAGTATTTTAATATATCAACTGTCTGCAAGAACAATGAACAAGAAATTATACTTCACAAGGTGCATACCATAGGCATTGGTGATGTTGCGAACATGTGGACCATTGACTCAGGTCCTTCCCCACACCCCATCATCATACCCACCACCCGCGAGGTTCCATTTTTCCCCGCTGACATCGATGCTTCAGTCGCTGTTGCCCAAGTCTGAAATGATGCCACAGTAGCCATTGTTGATATCCTTCTATGCTGCTCACTTCCAGTTAACCAGGATGACAAACTTGAATCACATTTATGGACAGCAATGCAGTAATCCACAATTGCATCATCTATCTTGTAATAAGCCTTGCTCAAATCTGCTGTTGCATTTCTCATTGCTTCAAACAACATTCTCTTCTTAGCTATTACAATGTAACTCTAGTCTGCATTCAAAATCCCATACGCCGTTCGCAATTTTTCCACCATGGATAACAGAGCGCTACGTTCTGCTTCAAACCCTGTTGCACGTTTTCCTGTCGCTTCAAGACAGATGCGCCCTGTCATAGTCAGTGATGACGGACAATCGAACCTGAGTGTTATCTTGTCACCATGCTCTTCATTTTCACCCTTAGGACTATGTTCCAGCTCAAATCCGTCAGTAGTAGTACTTCCCCCAACCAGGTCTGCAAATAGGGCACCCATCATCTTCAGTGGCCATACAAACACTGCACTATCCATCCTACGGAAAAGTTTGCGAATCTGTTAGTACACTTTATTTGTACTAAGAGAGTGCAAAACTTGTGTACGTGCACACCACTGCTTCCCTCATCGCATCCTAATTGCCTGTTTATATATTAAATCAGCATGATGGAGAAAAATAGAAAAAATAAAGAGTGCTGGTATGCACCGCCACAGAAGGTTGTGAATCATGGCATGCAAACAGGTGTGCAGAAATTAATTGCGGCAAATCTGTAGGTGTTCAGAATATATAAAACATTAGTAGTGGGAGTAGTTTCTCCTAGCATGCTCATTTTAGAATGACTTCAGTTCCACCGAATTAAATCACAAAAAACCCAAGACTTAGTGTCAGTCTCTGAATGGGAGCACATAGCTTCCAAATTACAGCTCCATTCCTTCTTACCACCACCTATTAATCTGACATTCTAAGTTGACCACCTATTTATTGTCCAACTATTTACTGATAACTCTTGGGTTCCCAATCTGTCAATGCTGTTAGGTTTATATTAACTTACGATCATTTATTTTACGCAATTACCTAACCTGAGACTTACTTCACCAACAACCACTGGTGCTGACCAGAGTTTAAATTATCAGAACTATGCAAATCTTAGCTTATGCTATTAAAGAATTATATTTTTGAACTTTGTTTAATATACCATCTTCACGGACACCGTCGTCGCCTGCCCGGTCTCTTCCTTATGTTGGAAGCCACCGACAAACAGTACGCTCGCACCCAGGCCCAGCCTCCAGAGACATCGCCGGCGCAACCATTTTGACTTGCCCTCTTGGCCCGTCTGGTCCCACCATTAGTCCTTTCTTTTGCGTGAGCTTGGTCCACTGATGACCGTTATAGACCTTCCATCACTAGTGAAATCCACGGGCATCAGTGGACCAAGCTCACGCAAAAGAAAGGACTAATGGTGGGACCAGACGGGCCAAGAGGGCAAGTCAAAATGGTTGCGCCGGCGATGTCTCTGGAGGCTGGGCCTGGGTGCGAGCGTACTGTTTGTCGGTGGCTTCCAACATAAGGAAGAGACCGGGCAGGCGACGACGGTGTCCGTGAAGATGGTATATTAAACAAAGTTCAAAAATATAATTCTTTAATAGCATAAGCTAAGATTTGCATAGTTCTGATAATTTAAACTCTGGTCAGCACCAGTGGTTGTTGGTGAAGTAAGTCTCAGGTTAGGTAATTGCGTAAAATAAATGATCGTAAGTTAATATAAACCTAACAGCATTGACAGATTGGGAACCCAAGAGTTATCAGTAAATAGTTGGACAATAAATAGGTGGTCAACTTAGAATGTCAGATTAATAGGTGGTGGTAAGAAGGAATGGAGCTGTAATTTGGAAGCTATGTGCTCCCATTCAGAGACTGACACTAAGTCTTGGGTTTTTTGTGATTTAATTCGGTGGAACTGAAGTCATTCTAAAATGAGCATGCTAGGAGAAACTACTCCCACTACTAATGTTTTATATATTCTGAACACCTACAGATTTGCCGCAATTAATTTCTGCACACCTGTTTGCATGCCATGATTCACAACCTTCTGTGGCGGTGCATACCAGCACTCTTTATTTTTTCTATTTTTCTCCATCATGCTGATTTAATATATAAACAGGCAATTAGGATGCGATGAGGGAAGCAGTGGTGTGCACGTACACAAGTTTTGCACTCTCTTAGTACAAATAAAGTGTACTAACAGATTCGCAAACTTTTCCGTAGGATGGATAGTGCAGTGTTTGTATGGCCACTGAAGATGATGGGTGCCCTATTTGCAGACCTGGTTGGGGGAAGTACTACTACTGACGGATTTGAGCTGGAACATAGTCCTAAGGGTGAAAATGAAGAGCATGGTGACAAGATAACACTCAGGTTCGATTGTCCGTCATCACTGACTATGACAGGGCGCATCTGTCTTGAAGCGACAGGAAAACGTGCAACAGGGTTTGAAGCAGAACGTAGCGCTCTGTTATCCATGGTGGAAAAATTGCGAACGGCGTATGGGATTTTGAATGCAGACTAGAGTTACATTGTAATAGCTAAGAAGAGAATGTTGTTTGAAGCAATGAGAAATGCAACAGCAGATTTGAGCAAGGCTTATTACAAGATAGATGATGCAATTGTGGATTACTGCATTGCTGTCCATAAATGTGATTCAAGTTTGTCATCCTGGTTAACTGGAAGTGAGCAGCATAGAAGGATATCAACAATGGCTACTGTGGCATCATTTCAGACTTGGGCAACAGCGACTGAAGCATCGATGTCAGCGGGGGAAAAATGGAACCTCGCGGGTGGTGGGTATGATGATGGGGTGTGGGGAAGGACCTGAGTCAATGGTCCACATGTTCGCAACATCACCAATGCCTATGGTATGCACCTTGTGAAGTATAATTTCTTGTTCATTGTTCTTGCAGACAGTTGATATATTAAAATACTTTGCATTGCTCAAATGTGACCATTAAGTCTGATATGTGCAGATGATCAATTGGCATGCTTCCTATTGTATGCTACATGCTGTGTTCAATACCGCAGTGAAGCATATGAAAGCTGAAGTGTCAGAGTTTGAGGTACGCAGAGAGCAGGGAGGCATGTATACAACAGCTGCGGGAGTTTCATTTTGCCCTGCCAGGTTCATCAGTGAGCCGTCAAATACCAAGAACGGTGCAAGGGCGAAACTAATGTTCAAAGTTCTTAAATACATGGAAGAGGTCCTACGATGCCGCATCATGGATCTCAATCACATTGTGAAAGAATATATGATGGACCACATCAACCAATTCGAGCAACGTATAGAACTGTTATGGCAATGTGGCAATAGGCTGAAAAACTTAGCTGAAACATTCAATGCAGCGTTCAGGAGGAAAACGGCGGAATTCAAGCATAATATTTCAAATGATGAAAACGCAGTGGCAGTGATAAACATCATAGATAGTTGTGCACAAGACCTAGAGAGCGCCGGATCGAAGTTGGGCATATGCATGACTGATTTCATTAATCTGAAGGTGCCTTCCTTGATCATATAAAAATTTGCATAATTGTTTTAAATTACAGTCTAATGTACAAGATACAAGACTCCAACTTCTTTGCTTCCACAGTCGCAGGCGAGCAGGGAGACCATAGAATCAAGCTTTTCAGAGGGGACCCGAAGGTAGGCGCATGTGATCCTGACGGCATGAAGATCAGGGGAAACTTCAATATATCCCAAAGAAGTGGTTACTGTAATGTCATGGGTACATGAGGGAGCGACTTTTGTGTAATGTGCATAAGCAACCTCAACCAAGTAGTTTGGTTTCCCATGGCTATTAATGTTAGAATGTTAGGCAGTCTGGATGACTATCTACCAGCTTAGTTTTGTGTTAATATAAGAACATAATGACATACTGTGTGCTACTGTGTTTTGTGTGCAATACGGTCTCCTACTGAGTTTTTTGTTTTGTGCACCACTGCCCCACTTGCCTGACACATTGTATGTGTGGGTTGTCCTATATATTTACAAGAAGACTGATTTCGGAGAGCCTGTCTTATGAGTATACAAGCGGCACGGGAGTGAACATAGCCATTCCCATTTGAATTGTAGCAAAACAAAAGTACGGACAGAAGTTAAAACTGAACAGAGTATCTTGTGGATTGCAAATATAAATGGATATGATAAACAGTTGACTATGTTACTGACACCATAGCTCAGGGTTGAGCAAAGCACACGTTCAGTTGCAATGGTTCATACTGATATTTACACCACCGAAGTTTAGATGTAGAACTTATGAAACTAGGTACTGCATCCGCGAAACAGCTGATGCAGACACATATAACATAACCGTGGAAACTGAGCAAGCTCAAAGTAGGTAGAGCATACTGGTAACTACTTGGATGCCAGTACATCAACAATACGGCGCATCTTGCCTCCGCTTGGGTTCTCTTCATCGGTGCTATCGCGATGCGTCCGCTTCTGCTAATCCTTCCAAGATTTCAGGCTGGAATGAGGAGGTCTTCCATTCTGTATTGACCTATCTGGACAGCGAAGTGCAGAATTGGATTCCGGCATTGGCACACTAGCTGTAGGCGCTGAGTGCTTGTGATTGATATTATGTTCAGTTATGGATGTGTGTAGAGTACCACTAGAACTGCTGCCTGGGAGAACACCGACAGAATCGTAAGCTGCCATTGCTTGTGCGAATGCATCTTCACTTAGCTCATTTTCTCCATAAACAATCTGAATCGTGCGATTTAGTAGAACCCTTTTCTTCAGCACATCAGCGGATGCGCCTGAAATATCGGGTCTTCTTATTGAACCTATAGAGGTCTCAGGTTCAGAAACATTCTTCAGCCACCTAGGCATTATATTTCCGGTGGGTACCTCCTTAATGTCAAGGTGTACTAGTACCTGAATCCAGAAAAGCAAAATAGAAAATTAAAGTCTGCTGGAAAACGTATGAAAAAATAAAAAAGCTCGTGTGATCACTTGAATAACGAGCAATCCCTATGAGTAAAGCACTTTAATCATACCTTTAACGAATGCCGACAAAGCATCCCCATGTGCTCATACAACCCACACTGACAATACACCTTGTCGCCACCATCATACCGGACCCTATAGCGCACTTGATCAAGGTTGCCATCAGTATATGAATGAGCTACTTCGAAATTCCCATCAGTATCCCTGCTTTTGATGACGTAGCCACCGGAAGAGTAGAGCTCATTGTAGAACTTATCATACATCCTCCTAGTGTATATGGATTCAGCATGGCGCTCAATGGGCACACCCACACGCCGCTTCCTGTGCATCTGCAAAATTGAATAATTGTAATAAAGTCCAAATTAGGCAGTGCTTATATTAATAATTAAAGAAGAGAGAGAAGTGAATGTGCAAGCAAGTATAAATGACAAATTGAACCTGTTTTGTCAAATGCACTTCCTTCGCTTCTTGATCATTCCGGTCCATCTGAAATTCATTAAACTTCCGTACAAACATATGCATTGGGGCAGATCTTTGAATGAATTGCTTTAGCATATGATTGGCGCTTTCGCTTCGTTGAGTACTGGTCATACCGGCGCAGAAAATATCCATAAAGTAGGGCTTCGCCCACTTTGCCCTGTGCTTATACAATCTCTGGAGAAATTGGTTATCATCAAGATTGTACTTCTGCATAAGCTGCCTCCACTTCCTTTCGAACCTATTTACCATTATTTCTTCAATGACAAGCTTGTTGAACTCTTTCTTAAAGTGGCTATGCTTGCTGTAGGGAGGCCCAACTTTTTGCTTGGTTTTCCAGCAGACTTTAATTTTCTATTTTGCTTTTCTGGATTCAGGTACTAGTACACCTTGACATTAAGGAGGTACCCACCGGAAATATAATGCCTAGGTGGCTGAAGAATGTTTCTGAACCTGAGACCTCTATAGGTTCAATAAGAAGACCCGATATTTCAGGCGCATCCGCTGATGTGCTGAAGAAAAGGGTTCTACTAAATCGCACGATTCAGATTGTTTATGGAGAAAATGAGCTAAGTGAAGATGCATTCGCACAAGCAATGGCAGCTTACGATTCTGTCGGTGTTCTCCCAGGCAGCAGTTCTAGTGGTACTCTACACACATCCATAACTGAACATAATATCAATCACAAGCACTCAGCGCCTACAGCTAGTGTGCCAATGCCGGAATCCAATTCTGCACTTCGCTGTCCAGATAGGTCAATACAGAATGGAAGACCTCCTCATTCCAGCCTGAAATCTTGGAAGGATCAGCAGAAGCGGACGCATCGCGATAGCACCGATGAAGAGAACCCAAGCGGAGGCAAGATGCGCCGTATTGTTGATGTACTGGCATCCAAGTAGTTACCAGTATGCTCTACCTACTTTGAGCTTGCTCAGTTTCCACGGTTATGTTATATGTGTCTGCATCAGCTGTTTCGCGGATGCAGTACCTAGTTTCATAAGTTCTACATCTAAACTTCGGTGGTGTAAATATCAGTATGAACCATTGCAACTGAACGTGTGCTTTGCTCAACCCTGAGCTATGGTGTCAGTAACATAGTCAACTGTTTATCATATCCATTTATATTTGCAATCCACAAGATACTCTGTTCAGTTTTAACTTCTGTCCGTACTTTTGTTTTGCTACAATTCAAATGGGAATGGCTATGTTCACTCCCGTGCCGCTTGTATACTCATAAGACAGGCTCTCCGAAATCAGTCTTCTTGTAAATATATAGGACAACCCACACATACAATGTGTCAGGCAAGTGGGGCAGTGGTGCACAAAACAAAAAACTCAGTAGGAGACCGTATTGCACACAAAACACAGTAGCACACAGTATGTCATTATGTTCTTATATTAACACAAAACTAAGCTGGTAGATAGTCATCCAGACTGCCTAACATTCTAACATTAATAGCCATGGGAAACCAAACTACTTGGTTGAGGTTGCTTATGCACATTACACAAAAGTCGCTCCCTCATGTACCCATGACATTACAGTAACCACTTCTTTGGGATATATTGAAGTTTCCCCCTGATCTTCATGCCGTCAGGATCACATGCGCCTACCTTCGGGTCCCCTCTGAAAAGCTTGATTCTATGGTCTCCCTGCTCGCCTGCGACTGTGGAAGCAAAGAAGTTGGAGTCTTGTATCTTGTACATTAGACTGTAATTTAAAACAATTATGCAAATTTTTATATGATCAAGGAAGGCACCTTCAGATTAATGAAATCAGTCATGCATATGCCCAACTTCGATCCGGCGCTCTCTAGGTCTTGTGCACAACTATCTATGATGTTTATCACTGCCACTGCGTTTTCATCATTTGAAATATTATGCTTGAATTCCGCCGTTTTCCTCCTGAACGCTGCATTGAATGTTTCAGCTAAGTTTTTCAGCCTATTGCCACATTGCCATAACAGTTCTATACGTTGCTCGAATTGGTTGATGTGGTCCATCATATATTCTTTCACAATGTGATTGAGATCCATGATGCGGCATCGTAGGACCTCTTCCATGTATTTAAGAACTTTGAACATTAGTTTCGCCCTTGCACCGTTCTTGGTATTTGACGGCTCACTGATGAACCTGGCAGGGCAAAATGAAACTCCCGCAGCTGTTGTATACATGCCTCCCTGCTCTCTGCGTACCTCAAACTCTGACACTTCAGCTTTCATATGCTTCACTGCGGTATTGAACACAGCATGTAGCATACAATAGGAAGCATGCCAATTGATCATCTGCACATATCAGACTTAATGGTCACATTTGAGCAATGCAAAGTATTTTAATATATCAACTGTCTGCAAGAACAATGAACAAGAAATTATACTTCACAAGGTGCATACCATAGGCATTGGTGATGTTGCGAACATGTGGACCATTGACTCAGGTCCTTCCCCACACCCCATCATCATACCCACCACCCGCGAGGTTCCATTTTTCCCCGCTGACATCGATGCTTCAGTCGCTGTTGCCCAAGTCTGAAATGATGCCACAGTAGCCATTGTTGATATCCTTCTATGCTGCTCACTTCCAGTTAACCAGGATGACAAACTTGAATCACATTTATGGACAGCAATGCAGTAATCCACAATTGCATCATCTATCTTGTAATAAGCCTTGCTCAAATCTGCTGTTGCATTTCTCATTGCTTCAAACAACATTCTCTTCTTAGCTATTACAATGTAACTCTAGTCTGCATTCAAAATCCCATACGCCGTTCGCAATTTTTCCACCATGGATAACAGAGCGCTACGTTCTGCTTCAAACCCTGTTGCACGTTTTCCTGTCGCTTCAAGACAGATGCGCCCTGTCATAGTCAGTGATGACGGACAATCGAACCTGAGTGTTATCTTGTCACCATGCTCCTCATTTTAGAATGACTTCAGTTCCACCGAATTAAATCACAAAAAACCCAAGACTTAGTGTCAGTCTCTGAATGGGAGCACATAGCTTCCAAATTACAGCTCCATTCCTTCTTACCACCACCTATTAATGACATTCTAAGTTGACCACCTATTTATTGTCCAACTATTTACTGATAACTCTTGGGTTCCCAATCTGTCAATGCTGTTAGGTTTATATTAACTTACGATCATTTATTTTACGCAATTACCTAA
>JAHUYU010001807.1:0-39752 GCA_030439765.1 Tripidium arundinaceum
CTGTTTTTTTCTTCCTAATACAATACCCTCTTTTGGGCAGTCATTCAAAGGAGCAGTATTATGATTTTCTCTCCGTGGAACTGCCGTGTAAAAAACATGTTAAAAAATTGAATACCACCACATCAGGACTCTATATAAACGATGTTGTAAGCCTCATGGGCGATCTCCACAAGAGTTTAAAGTTGAAGTCCAAGCGGAAAATAAAAAGAACGATCTGTCCGCCCTGCTTGACGATCTACTCTGCCTCATCCTTCGCCACCTCGACACCCGCACCATGCTCTCCAATGCCGTGCTCGCCAAAAACTGGGCACACCTCCCGCGCGAGCTCCACGCACTCCAACTCAAGGTCAGCGACATCCTCTTGTGGCGCTACAACCAGGCCCTCGCCATACGCTGCAGCAATCGCGCCACGGAATACGATGCTGCCATTGTCCTAAAGCTTGACACCCTTGAAGCACGAAGCGAGCGCAACGCCATGCACGCCTTTTCCAACGACATCGCCGGCCTCCTGAAATTTGACGGCGACGACGATGATGGTGACCGGTGGTGCGCCAAGGGGCTCTGCCTCGAGTTCTTTCCCACGGAGGAGTCCAACTGCGTCGACCGCCTCATACCCATGGCGGTCGGCACATGGGGAGTCGAAGATCTTGAGGTCGTTTCAGGCCACCGCTCGTCAGCCATTATGACGACGATGACGGTCCCTCCTACACCTTCCCCCACCACTGCCTCGACGACGAGCTCCATCGGTCGTGCTTGCGCAGCCTAACGCTAGGAAACTGCACGGTGCCGCCCCTGTACATGTACAGCGCGCTTGCAGAGCTTGTACTGCGAGACATGCCGGCGTCCACACCCATGGCCACGTACCAGAGATTGTTCACCGCGCGCTCGCTGCTGGAGGTGCTGCACCTCCAACCTGCCGTTGCACAGGGAAGGAGAGGCGGCTCGTGATCAGCGCGCTGGACTCGCAGCTCAAGGAGTTCGTCATGGACGGCTGCTCGTTCCTGACGATTGAGCTGCGCGCGCTCCCAATGCTGGAGCGGCTGGTGTGCCTGACCAACACCGTGGAGTTCCGCTTTCTCAATGCAGAGCTCCGGCGGGCACGATGCGCTCGGCTGCTTCCTCGTGAACGCGCCTATCATCGGTAGCCTCGCCGTCCGGTTCACGGGGTCAAAGCGTTGGATCGTTCCGCGGCTGCTCGACATGAACCTGCAGGGCCTGAGACAGCTCCTCATCGCCGAGGTGCCATCGTCTTGGGACATCACGTGGCCACGGCTGCTCCTACAGGCCGCGCGTCGCTGGAGGTCCTACACATCCACGTAGCCCATCACCCGCTTACAGCACCACCACCTAGGCGCGAGATAAGTTGGCAATGGCAGCGATCGAGGTTCTAGCACCGTCATCTCAAGGAGGTTGTGCTTGCCGGGTTCGAGCGGACGCTACGGCAGATTTCCTTGGTGAGATACCTAGCCAGGGTGTGCAAGTCGCTGGAGCGTGTGGCTCTTCTCAAGGACTGGTGCCGTGGTGCGTGCGAGAGATGGGGCTCTAGGACTGGGAGGTGGTGCCGCCAGAGCAGGAGTGCCCATGGAGGCATGGAGCAAGGTTGACAAGATGGTGGTGAGGAGGCAGGTCAAGTATGGGAGAACTTGGTGCAGGCCTCAGCTTCAGGTGACCATGGAGTGACCATCCCATGGTGCATAGGGTGTACGTAATTGGTTGGCTGTTAGCACTAATCCATCACGGGCTGAGGAACCGGAGACTTCGAATTAGGCGTAGCCCCCTCGCTCTCGATGGCACAGCGTCAGGGTCGCTAGCCCAAACTAGACCACTGCTGATGTACTAATTGAGAGGAGTGGTTTCTCAAAGAAAAAAACTAAATGAGAGGAGTGAGGAGGAGAGAAGACAAGTATTGAAAAAACTCTGAATTCGTTCCAAGAAATCTGCCCTCCGTCCTCGCTGTTCTTTGCTTCTTCCTTCTTTTTTCCTTCTTTCTGCCGTGCAAGCCACCTCGCTGCAGCCGTTGTGCTTGTGCGCGGCTTTGCCGTGTAGCCACGCTCGTGCTGCCGGCAGAATAATAGAATGTACTCCCGTTGCAACGCATGGACATATTTGCTAGTCAATAAAAAAAGGAGAAATCTTGATCCGTGTGCGTAGTGCGCTTGAGAAACAGGGAAAGTAGGGGTAAGTGCGTAACTTGGCTTGGTTGCTGCTTTCGTCTTGGTAGTGCAGATTGCATTCTTTCTCGAACGGAGGGAGTACATTTTTTACATCCCACCTGATTATCTCACAGATTTTTGCTTGAATTTTAATATTTTATCTGTTTTGTTGCTTCCATCCATGAACATTGGAGTTCTTTGGTTATATTGGAACCGAAGGCAGCTGAGAGAAACAAAAAGGAAATAAAAAACAAATGGTAAGAGGAGAGGACAAGACCTGCCTAGCTCGCACCCTCAGGCACCAATGGCCCTGTTCGCTTGAGCTTATCAGCCAGAATCAGTCCTACTTTTCAGCCATGGAACAGTATTTTTCTCTAACAACAAATCAATCACAGCCGCAATAAGTCCTGCCAAACAAGGCCAATAATGCATGTGGGTCCTACTTGTATATACGAACGTACAGTATGTTGCAGTGTATTTGAAGTTTATTTGTTCGTATTGGAGCTGATGGAAAAGTGGCACGTATCACGAGATGCTTCATCTGACGCCTGCATGTGTGAGGGCATATGCCCGCCAGAGCAATTTTAACTTTCTCACAAGGGGCTCCCCCCGACCAGTTCTAGTGGGGTTACTGCTTAGCAGTCCACGACGGATCCTCCCTTCTATGGACGAGGACCTATTCAGCTGACCCAGTAAGCACAGTTTTCTGCAAACTAAAACCTTCTTCCAACTTTGGCGTCGTTTCTTTCTTGAAGGCGTCGCGAGGCTTCCTAGCTCCGCTCCGCTGCTCCGTTTCTTGCTGTCTGGCTTTGGTGGTGCTTCAGGTTGTTTTGGTGGTGGTGCTCGGCATCAACGTTTTGGGTTGGTTGCCTGAGTTAGTTGTTTTTCTAGTTGTGGCGTCCTTTAGTTGTGGAGTTGGTAGTTGGGTCGTTTTTTTTTGACCAGGTTGAGTTACTAGTTGGATCGTCTTGACCAAGTTGGCTCGGTGAAGATCACTGGAGCATGTAGTGGTGTGAAGTTGTTAGTAGTCCGGTTGGAGTGCCAAGTTTATGGGATGAGTGGCGTACTCTTCTTAATTGTGTGGTTTTTTTTGCCCGGTTTCCATAAAAAACTAGGCCGACACCTGTTTTCTTTGTCATCGTCTAATATAAACAGTGGCAAAGCTTTTATCGTCCTTTTAAAAAAAACATTCTTCCATGAGCAAAACCCATAGACCCATCGCCATCAGTACCATGTTTGAAATTCTGGCTATAGTGACAGTACTCTAACGACCTCATCAACGCTAACAATGATCTTATCTTGTCCACCGATCATCGGGTCACCAGTCATGGCTAGATTTGGCAAGAACACAATGAAATCTGCTGATTGATGTTTATCATAAAAAAGAAAAAGCTGATGACTGGTCCTTTTCTGGTGGTTTCTCTTGCTAACCCAGCCGTTACAACTACGAGGCGGCGGGGAAGGCGCTGGTTGTGGACCTGGTGGGCAACCCGGACCTTGAGGCGACCGATCCGGTGGTGTCCTTCAGGACGGCCTTCTGGTTCTGGATGACGGCACAGCCACCCAAGCCATCGTGCCACGCCGTGGCTACGGGGCAGTGGACGCCGACCGCGGCCGAACGTGCCGCGGGGCGGGCGCCGCCTGGCTACGGCGTGATCACCAACATCATCAACGGCGGGAAGGAGTGCGGGATCGGAGAAAACTTCTCCGGGCCGGGGGGACCGGATCGGATACGACAAGCGCTACTGCGACATGCTCGGCGTCGGCTACGGGAGCAACCTCGACTGCTACGACCAGCAGAAGTTCGGCTGGGCGTGCAACGGCCGGGTAAGGATACGTAACGAATAAAGTATGCTCTGGTTGCGCAATTGTTGGTTAACGTGACAGTGTTGCGTACGGAAAGACTACATGGCTGCAGTGTTATGAATAACACCGGAGTGACGATGTATATGGAACTTCCTTCTCGAAGAATAATATATAGGGAATGAACTTGCATTTTACTACATGTCCGTTATTTGTATCATAGCTGCAAGTGTTTGTATTTGTTTTAACCTCCATGTGTTGTATGATATTTGCATGCTTGTACATATGTAACTGACCCAATGGTACAATAATCAAGGATGAAGCGCTAGTCCAAAAGACAAAAAAAAAGGATGAAGCGAGATCGCACTCATCAAGGGATTATCAGTTCGAGACAGGGAAAACCTGGGATTAGAAACTTTGAATAGGAAATGAACTACTCCCTTCGTTATAATTATAAGACATTTTTGTTTTTCTAGGTATATTACTTTTACAACGTATCTAGATTTAGTGTGTGTCTATATATATATATTAAAAATTATGTATCTAAAAAGGCTAGACATAAAATGGAGGGAGTAGTAGCCGAAGGTATTGGGCTGATGTTGATCTCTAAACACCTAAGAATATATTTAAAAATACAGCTCACTGCTAGCTATATATACATATAAAGCTGGCCTATCTATCAACCCACCCATATGTAGTAGTAGTTGATTACTACAACATACTTCATTATTAAAGGCCTCTTTAGAACATAGGAATTTCACATGAATTGTTTAGCAATTTTATAGGAATCAGTTTATTTTCATAGAAAAAACACAGGAAACTAAAAAAAAAATCCTGCAATCCAAATGGGCCCTAATAGGTATACATGGTCCACTTTCTTCTTTCACAAATTTTTTTTTAAGCTCGTGCATTAGCTGGCTGTAAACTGATAACCCACCTATCTTCTCTCTCCTCCATCTCAACATAAAGTCTATTTACAACCCTTTATTATACTTCCTCTAAAGGGAGGCTCTTTCAACCAAGCCTAGAAGAACTTCGGACCTTGGAGAAATACTTCACTCTGTTTTCAAATACCTGACACCCATGACTAACACGTAAACCAATAAATACATTTGTTATATTCAAAATTACCGTATGCCCCTTTATCCAATTATTTGTAGCCATAAGGACATTCTAGATTCATATGTGTATCAAGGGGTGGAACTCTAGAATCTTCTAATCATTAAAGAAAAGCTATCTTTTTGTGAGGTCCACAAGGGGCAAAATTTGAAAAACAAAGTTTGGTGATAAGTTTTACCAAACAAAAAAAGTTGACATTTGGCGTCTAGTATTCAAAAATGAAGGAAGTATGATTTTGGAAAAAGTCCCTTTAACCCAAAAATCCTATACATCTTCCGAAACAAAATTGCTTATATCCTTCAACTTTTAAGATTCATGCAGAGGAACAATGGTTGAGAGAGAAGATAGGTGGGTTATCAGTTTACAGCCAGCTAATGCACGAGCTTAAAAAAAAATTTGTGAAAGAAGAAAGTGGACCATGTATACCTATTAGGGCCCATTTGGATTGCAGGATTTTTTTTTTAGTTTCCTGTGTTTTTTCTATGAAAATAAACTGATTCCTATAAAATTGCTAAACAATTCATGTGAAATTCCTATGTTCTAAAGAGGCCTTTAATAATGAAGTATGTTGTAGTAATCAACTACTACTACATATGGGTGGGTTGATAGATAGGCCAGCTTTATATGTATATATAGCTAGCAGTGAGCTGTATTTTTAAATATATTCTTAGGTGTTTAGAGATCAACATCAGCCCAATACCTTCGGCTACTACTCCCTCCATTTTATGTCTAGCCTTTTTAGATACATAATTTTTAATATATATATATAGACACACACTAAATCTAGATACGTTGTAAAAGTAATATACCTAGAAAAACAAAAATGTCTTATAATTTATAACGAAGGGAGTAGTTCATTTCCTATTCAAAGTTTCTAATCCCAGGTTTTCCCTGTCTCGAACTGATAATCCCTTGATGAGTGCGATCTCGCTTCATCCTTTTTTTTTGTCTTTTGGACTAGCGCTTCATCCTTGATTATTGTACCATTGGGTCAGTTACATATGTACAAGCATGCAAATATCATACAACACATGGAGGTTAAAACAAATACAAACACTTGCAGCTATGATACAAATAACGGACATGTAGTAAAATGCAAGTTCATTCCCTATATATTATTCTTCGAGAAGGAAGTTCCATATACATCGTCACTCCGGTGTTATTCATAACACTGCAGCCATGTAGTCTTTCCGTACGCAACACTGTCACGTTAACCAACAATTGCGCAACCAGAGCATACTTTATTCGTTACGTATCCTTACCCGGCCGTTGCACGCCCAGCCGAACTTCTGCTGGTCGTAGCAGTCGAGGTTGCTCCCGTAGCCGACGCCGAGCATGTCGCAGTAGCGCTTGTCGTATCCGATCCGGTCCCCCCGGCCCGGAGAAGTTTTCTCCGATCCCGCACTCCTTCCCGCCGTTGATGATGTTGGTGATCACGCCGTAGCCAGGCGGCGCCCGCCCCGCGGCACGTTCGGCCGCGGTCGGCGTCCACTGCCCCGTAGCCACGGCGTGGCACGATGGCTTGGGTGGCTGTGCCGTCATCCAGAACCAGAAGGCCGTCCTGAAGGACACCACCGGATATCGGTCGCCTCAAGGTCCGGGTTGCCCACCAGGTCCACAACCAGCGCCTTCCCCGCCGCCTCGTAGTTGTAACGGCTGGGTTAGCAAGAGAAACCACCAGAAAAGGACCAGTCATCAGCTTTTTCTTTTTTATGATAAACATCAATCAGCAGATTTCATTGTGTTCTTGCCAAATCTAGCCATGACTGGTGACCCGATGATCGGTGGACAAGATAAGATCATTGTTAGCGTTGATGAGGTCGTTAGAGTACTGTCACTATAGCCAGAATTTCAAACATGGTACTGATGGCGATGGGTCTATGGGTTTTGCTCATGGAAGAATGTTTTTTTTAAAAGGACGATAAAAGCTTTGCCACTGTTTATATTAGACGATGACAAAGAAAACAGGTGTCGGCCTAGTTTTTTATGGAAACCGGGCAAAAAAAACCACACAATTAAGAAGAGTACGCCACTCATCCCATAAACTTGGCACTCCAACCGGACTACTAACAACTTCACACCACTACATGCTCCAGTGATCTTCACCGAGCCAACTTGGTCAAGACGATCCAACTAGTAACTCAACCTGGTCAAAAAAAAACGACCCAACTACCAACTCCACAACTAAAGGACGCCACAACTAGAAAAACAACTAACTCAGGCAACCAACCCAAAACGTTGATGCCGAGCACCACCACCAAAACAACCTGAAGCACCACCAAAGCCAGACAGCAAGAAACGGAGCAGCGGAGCGGAGCTAGGAAGCCTCGCGACGCCTTCAAGAAAGAAACGACGCCAAAGTTGGAAGAAGGTTTTAGTTTGCAGAAAACTGTGCTTACTGGGTCAGCTGAATAGGTCCTCGTCCATAGAAGGGAGGATCCGTCGTGGACTGCTAAGCAGTAACCCCACTAGAACTGGTCGGGGGGAGCCCCTGTGAGAAAGTTAAAATTGCTCTGGCGGGCATATGCCCTCACACATGCAGGCGTCAGATGAAGCATCTCGTGATACGTGCCACTTTTCCATCAGCTCCAATACGAACAAATAAACTTCAAATACACTGCAACATACTGTACGTTCGTATATACAAGTAGGACCCACATGCATTATTGGCCTTGTTTGGCAGGACTTATTGCGGCTGTGATTGATTTGTTGTTAGAGAAAAATACTGTTCCATGGCTGAAAAGTAGGACTGATTCTGGCTGATAAGCTCAAGCGAACAGGGCCATTGGTGCCTGAGGGTGCGAGCTAGGCAGGTCTTGTCCTCTCCTCTTACCATTTGTTTTTTATTTCCTTTTTGTTTCTCTCAGCTGCCTTCGGTTCCAATATAACCAAAGAACTCCAATGTTCATGGATGGAAGCAACAAAACAGATAAAATATTAAAATTCAAGCAAAAATCTGTGAGATAATCAGGTGGGATGTAAAAAATGTACTCCCTCCGTTCGAGAAAGAATGCAATCTGCACTACCAAGACGAAAGCAGCAACCAAGCCAAGTTACGCACTTACCCCTACTTTCCCTGTTTCTCAAGCGCACTACGCACACGGATCAAGATTTCTCCTTTTTTTATTGACTAGCAAATATGTCCATGCGTTGCAACGGGAGTACATTCTATTATTCTGCCGGCAGCACGAGCGTGGCTACACGGCAAAGCCGCGCACAAGCACAACGGCTGCAGCGAGGTGGCTTGCACGGCAGAAAGAAGGAAAAAAGAAGGAAGAAGCAAAGAACAGCGAGGACGGAGGGCAGATTTCTTGGAACGAATTCAGAGTTTTTTCAATACTTGTCTTCTCTCCAATGCCGTGCTCGCCAAAAACTGGGCACACCTCCCGCGCGAGCTCCACGCACTCCAACTCAAGGTCAGCGACATCCTCTTGTGGCGCTACAACCAGGCCCTCGCCATACGCTGCAGCAATCGCGCCACGGAATACGATGCTGCCATTGTCCTAAAGCTTGACACCCTTGAAGCACGAAGCGAGCGCAACGCCATGCACGCCTTTTCCAACGACATCGCCGGCCTCCTGAAATTTGACGGCGACGACGATGATGGTGACCGGTGGTGCGCCAAGGGGCTCTGCCTCGAGTTCTTTCCCACGGAGGAGTCCAACTGCGTCGACCGCCTCATACCCATGGCGGTCGGCACATGGGGAGTCGAAGATCTTGAGGTCGTTTCAGGCCACCGCTCGTCAGCCATTATGACGACGATGACGGTCCCTCCTACACCTTCCCCCACCACTGCCTCGACGACGAGCTCCATCGGTCGTGCTTGCGCAGCCTAACGCTAGGAAACTGCACGGTGCCGCCCCTGTACATGTACAGCGCGCTTGCAGAGCTTGTACTGCGAGACATGCCGGCGTCCACACCCATGGCCACGTACCAGAGATTGTTCACCGCGCGCTCGCTGCTGGAGGTGCTGCACCTCCAACCTGCCGTTGCACAGGGAAGGAGAGGCGGCTCGTGATCAGCGCGCTGGACTCGCAGCTCAAGGAGTTCGTCATGGACGGCTGCTCGTTCCTGACGATTGAGCTGCGCGCGCTCCCAATGCTGGAGCGGCTGGTGTGCCTGACCAACACCGTGGAGTTCCGCTTTCTCAATGCAGAGCTCCGGCGGGCACGATGCGCTCGGCTGCTTCCTCGTGAACGCGCCTATCATCGGTAGCCTCGCCGTCCGGTTCACGGGGTCAAAGCGTTGGATCGTTCCGCGGCTGCTCGACATGAACCTGCAGGGCCTGAGACAGCTCCTCATCGCCGAGGTGCCATCGTCTTGGGACATCACGTGGCCACGGCTGCTCCTACAGGCCGCGCGTCGCTGGAGGTCCTACACATCCACGTAGCCCATCACCCGCTTACAGCACCACCACCTAGGCGCGAGATAAGTTGGCAATGGCAGCGATCGAGGTTCTAGCACCGTCATCTCAAGGAGGTTGTGCTTGCCGGGTTCGAGCGGACGCTACGGCAGATTTCCTTGGTGAGATACCTAGCCAGGGTGTGCAAGTCGCTGGAGCGTGTGGCTCTTCTCAAGGACTGGTGCCGTGGTGCGTGCGAGAGATGGGGCTCTAGGACTGGGAGGTGGTGCCGCCAGAGCAGGAGTGCCCATGGAGGCATGGAGCAAGGTTGACAAGATGGTGGTGAGGAGGCAGGTCAAGTATGGGAGAACTTGGTGCAGGCCTCAGCTTCAGGTGACCATGGAGTGACCATCCCATGGTGCATAGGGTGTACGTAATTGGTTGGCTGTTAGCACTAATCCATCACGGGCTGAGGAACCGGAGACTTCGAATTAGGCGTAGCCCCCTCGCTCTCGATGGCACAGCGTCAGGGTCGCTAGCCCAAACTAGACCACTGCTGATGTACTAATTGAGAGGAGTGGTTTCTCAAAGAAAAAAACTAAATGAGAGGAGTGAGGAGGAGAGAAGACAAGTATTGAAAAAACTCTGAATTCGTTCCAAGAAATCTGCCCTCCGTCCTCGCTGTTCTTTGCTTCTTCCTTCTTTTTTCCTTCTTTCTGCCGTGCAAGCCACCTCGCTGCAGCCGTTGTGCTTGTGCGCGGCTTTGCCGTGTAGCCACGCTCGTGCTGCCGGCAGAATAATAGAATGTACTCCCGTTGCAACGCATGGACATATTTGCTAGTCAATAAAAAAAGGAGAAATCTTGATCCGTGTGCGTAGTGCGCTTGAGAAACAGGGAAAGTAGGGGTAAGTGCGTAACTTGGCTTGGTTGCTGCTTTCGTCTTGGTAGTGCAGATTGCATTCTTTCTCGAACGGAGGGAGTACATTTTTTTACATCCCACCTGATTATCTCACAGATTTTTGCTTGAATTTTAATATTTTATCTGTTTTGTTGCTTCCATCCATGAACATTGGAGTTCTTTGGTTATATTGGAACCGAAGGCAGCTGAGAGAAACAAAAAGGAAATAAAAAACAAATGGTAAGAGGAGAGGACAAGACCTGCCTAGCTCGCACCCTCAGGCACCAATGGCCCTGTTCGCTTGAGCTTATCAGCCAGAATCAGTCCTACTTTTCAGCCATGGAACAGTATTTTTCTCTAACAACAAATCAATCACAGCCGCAATAAGTCCTGCCAAACAAGGCCAATAATGCATGTGGGTCCTACTTGTATATACGAACGTACAGTATGTTGCAGTGTATTTGAAGTTTATTTGTTCGTATTGGAGCTGATGGAAAAGTGGCACGTATCACGAGATGCTTCATCTGACGCCTGCATGTGTGAGGGCATATGCCCGCCAGAGCAATTTTAACTTTCTCACAAGGGGCTCCCCCCGACCAGTTCTAGTGGGGTTACTGCTTAGCAGTCCACGACGGATCCTCCCTTCTATGGACGAGGACCTATTCAGCTGACCCAGTAAGCACAGTTTTCTGCAAACTAAAACCTTCTTCCAACTTTGGCGTCGTTTCTTTCTTGAAGGCGTCGCGAGGCTTCCTAGCTCCGCTCCGCTGCTCCGTTTCTTGCTGTCTGGCTTTGGTGGTGCTTCAGGTTGTTTTGGTGGTGGTGCTCGGCATCAACGTTTTGGGTTGGTTGCCTGAGTTAGTTGTTTTTCTAGTTGTGGCGTCCTTTAGTTGTGGAGTTGGTAGTTGGGTCGTTTTTTTTTGACCAGGTTGAGTTACTAGTTGGATCGTCTTGACCAAGTTGGCTCGGTGAAGATCACTGGAGCATGTAGTGGTGTGAAGTTGTTAGTAGTCCGGTTGGAGTGCCAAGTTTATGGGATGAGTGGCGTACTCTTCTTAATTGTGTGGTTTTTTTTGCCCGGTTTCCATAAAAAACTAGGCCGACACCTGTTTTCTTTGTCATCGTCTAATATAAACAGTGGCAAAGCTTTTATCGTCCTTTTAAAAAAAACATTCTTCCATGAGCAAAACCCATAGACCCATCGCCATCAGTACCATGTTTGAAATTCTGGCTATAGTGACAGTACTCTAACGACCTCATCAACGCTAACAATGATCTTATCTTGTCCACCGATCATCGGGTCACCAGTCATGGCTAGATTTGGCAAGAACACAATGAAATCTGCTGATTGATGTTTATCATAAAAAAGAAAAAGCTGATGACTGGTCCTTTTCTGGTGGTTTCTCTTGCTAACCCAGCCGTTACAACTACGAGGCGGCGGGGAAGGCGCTGGTTGTGGACCTGGTGGGCAACCCGGACCTTGAGGCGACCGATCCGGTGGTGTCCTTCAGGACGGCCTTCTGGTTCTGGATGACGGCACAGCCACCCAAGCCATCGTGCCACGCCGTGGCTACGGGGCAGTGGACGCCGACCGCGGCCGAACGTGCCGCGGGGCGGGCGCCGCCTGGCTACGGCGTGATCACCAACATCATCAACGGCGGGAAGGAGTGCGGGATCGGAGAAAACTTCTCCGGGCCGGGGGGACCGGATCGGATACGACAAGCGCTACTGCGACATGCTCGGCGTCGGCTACGGGAGCAACCTCGACTGCTACGACCAGCAGAAGTTCGGCTGGGCGTGCAACGGCCGGGTAAGGATACGTAACGAATAAAGTATGCTCTGGTTGCGCAATTGTTGGTTAACGTGACAGTGTTGCGTACGGAAAGACTACATGGCTGCAGTGTTATGAATAACACCGGAGTGACGATGTATATGGAACTTCCTTCTCGAAGAATAATATATAGGGAATGAACTTGCATTTTACTACATGTCCGTTATTTGTATCATAGCTGCAAGTGTTTGTATTTGTTTTAACCTCCATGTGTTGTATGATATTTGCATGCTTGTACATATGTAACTGACCCAATGGTACAATAATCAAGGATGAAGCGCTAGTCCAAAAGACAAAAAAAAAGGATGAAGCGAGATCGCACTCATCAAGGGATTATCAGTTCGAGACAGGGAAAACCTGGGATTAGAAACTTTGAATAGGAAATGAACTACTCCCTTCGTTATAAATTATAAGACATTTTTGTTTTTCTAGGTATATTACTTTTACAACGTATCTAGATTTAGTGTGTGTCTATATATATATATTAAAAATTATGTATCTAAAAAGGCTAGACATAAAATGGAGGGAGTAGTAGCCGAAGGTATTGGGCTGATGTTGATCTCTAAACACCTAAGAATATATTTAAAAATACAGCTCACTGCTAGCTATATATACATATAAAGCTGGCCTATCTATCAACCCACCCATATGTAGTAGTAGTTGATTACTACAACATACTTCATTATTAAAGGCCTCTTTAGAACATAGGAATTTCACATGAATTGTTTAGCAATTTTATAGGAATCAGTTTATTTTCATAGAAAAAACACAGGAAACTAAAAAAAAAATCCTGCAATCCAAATGGGCCCTAATAGGTATACATGGTCCACTTTCTTCTTTCACAAATTTTTTTTTAAGCTCGTGCATTAGCTGGCTGTAAACTGATAACCCACCTATCTTCTCTCTCCTCCATCTCAACATAAAGTCTATTTACAACCCTTTATTATACTTCCTCTAAAGGGAGGCTCTTTCAACCAAGCCTAGAAGAACTTCGGACCTTGGAGAAATACTTCACTCTGTTTTCAAATACCTGACACCCATGACTAACACGTAAACCAATAAATACATTTGTTATATTCAAAATTACCGTATGCCCCTTTATCCAATTATTTGTAGCCATAAGGACATTCTAGATTCATATGTGTATCAAGGGGTGGAACTCTAGAATCTTCTAATCATTAAAGAAAAGCTATCTTTTTGTGAGGTCCACAAGGGGCAAAATTTGAAAAACAAAGTTTGGTGATAAGTTTTACCAAACAAAAAAAGTTGACATTTGGCGTCTAGTATTCAAAAATGAAGGAAGTATGATTTTGGAAAAAGTCCCTTTAACCCAAAAATCCTATACATCTTCCGAAACAAAATTGCTTATATCCTTCAACTTTTAAGATTCATGCAGAGGAACAATGGTTGAGATCTGAGCACGGAACGGGTGTGAGCATAAGCTAGGATGTGAGCAGAGCAGGTTGTGGTAGTTTGTGTTAGATAATTAGACAATTTCCAGATTAAAACCAGAATATAAATCATGACAATCTTAAGTACTAGTATAAACACAGCTCGTATACTAGCATGATTTAATAGCATGAATAACAGAACTAGTGTAAACATAGCTCGTACACTGGCCATCAGATTAAATAGCATGAATAGAGACATTGGATCACGAGGTGTATACCTTTTGACTGCCGAGGGAGACGACGTCACTGGTGATGGAGATGCAGATGATGACGCCGCTGATGATGGTGGCTCAAGGTCGTCGATGAGCGGTGGAGGAAGAGCTCGGAGCAGCTGACGACGGATACGCCGGGACGTAGCGCCGCCTGACTTGGATAGAAGATGACTCGTCGTGAAAGTTGGGAGCAGTAGCGCGAAGAACGCTTCCCAAAAACCTTATTCGTCCTCTCCCGGTGCAGGATCACAAGGACGAGGGTTCCGGAGACCTGCTCTCCCGGTTGCCGGTGCACGCAGGCGATCGGGATGGAGAAACTACGGCGGCAGCGCAGCAGCGATGAGAGGAAAATACTAATTGACTACCTTTGGATTTTCCAAACTGGAACTCCCAATAGTAGTTTATGGTGTGTCTTTTCCCAGGAGGATTGGTACATATTTATAGGGATGAGAACCCCCTACCTCCACATCAATTAGCAATATGGTACTAATTAATGTTGCACCTTCCACCTCTACGCATAGGCTTAAACATTAAAGCCCATTAAGGAACACAGATATTGGGCCTTTGAGATTTATTAGAATTTCTCAATATGGATTTTAGGGGAACTATCCATATAAATTCTAACAATCCCCCACCAGATCTCAAATGCCCAGTATAGATATTTTCCTTCTCCCACTACTGTTTGTATACTAGTGTTTCAGCAGAGACTGTTAAGTTGAACATCCGCCTAGAGCTTCAAGTTACACCCATCCACAACTTGAACAATGGACTATGCCTTGAATTGCAAGTTTTGTGTGAACAAGCTTTACTCAAAGTCAAGCTAGTACCTGGCTGCCAGTAACCTTCTCCGTGGGTGGAGCATATACGTCGTACTCCCTGGTCTCTTCATGAGCTTACTAGAGATCACCCAAATCTCATAGACTGCGACGTTATACAGTCAGACTCATATAGTTATGTTCTTTCAAGAATGCTCTGTAGGACAGCATCTTCGCTTGTTAAAGCCAATAAAACACATTAAGGCATTCGCCAACCTACCATACAGTGCCTCATTGCTTTGAGAGTATTGCATCTTCACTTAGAGAGGGTTATAGTTTACTCTCCTCAGTTTACCAATAGCTTGTTCTTCCCAGATCCTTAGTCACGGGATCTCCGATCAAAAAGGTTGGGTTACTACTACTGTAAACTCACATGGGTCTCATACCCATCTCCCTTGATGCAATTTCTATCACATTCCTTGATAGCCCTTTTGTAAAGGGATCTGCCAGGTTTTTGTCTGTTTGTACATAAGCCACAGCTATTACTCCGGAGTTTCTCAACTTCCTGACAGACTTCAAACGTCTTTTAACGTGTCTTGTTGACTTCGCATTATCCTTAGCACTGTTCACCTTAGTAATCACCGTTTGATTATCACAGTTCATAAGGATAGCCGGTATTGGTTTTTCAACCACCGGCAAGTCCAACAAAAGCTCATGCAGCCATTCTGCCTCTGCAGAAGCTGTCTCTAAAGTAGTAAGTTCTGCTTCCATGGTTGATTTTGTCAAAATAGTCTGTTTGCAAGACCTCCATGACACTGCACCACCTTCAAGAGTAAACACATACCCACTTGTGGCGTAGATCTGATCAATTTCAGATATCCAGTTCGAATCACTATATCCCTCAAGCACAGCTGGGTGCCCAGAATAGTGAATCCCAAAACTCATTGTACCTTTAAGATAACGCAAGACCCTTTCAAGTGCATGCCAATGATCATCACCCGGGTTGGACATGTACCTACTCAACTTGCTCACAACAAAAGAGATATCTGGTCTTATTGCGCTAGCTAAATACATGAGTGAACCAATGATCTGAGAGTACCTCAATTGGTCTCTAGCTATCCTCTTGTTCTTTCTCAATGTCACACTAGGATCATAAGGTGTTGGAGAAGGCTTGTTGTCCATAAAGCCAAACCGGCTCAAGACCTTCTCAACATAGTGAGATTGCAATAAAGTAATCCCACTCTCATCCTTAATCAGCTTAATGTTTAGAATCACATTAGCATCTCCTAGATCTTTCATGTCAAAACTCTTTGATAGAAAAGACTTGACCTCATTAATTGCATCGATGTTTGTTCCAAAAATTAGAATATCATCAACATACAAACATAATATAACAGATACACCCCCACCATGTCGATAGTATACACACCTATCAGCCTCATTTATGGCAAAGCCAGCACTCGTTAAAGTTGTGTCAAACTTCTCATGCCATTGTTTCGGTGCTTGTTTCAAGCCATACAAAGATTTCAGTAACTTACACACCTTGCGCTCTTCACCTTTTACTACAAATCCATCAGGCTGATCCATATAGATTTCCTCATCCAACTCTCCATTAAGAAAAGCTGTCTTCACATCCATTTGATGAATGAGAAGACCATATGAGGCAGCCAGGGAAAGCAGCACTCGAATAGTGGTCATTCTAGCAACAGGTGAATAAGTATCAAAGAAATCCTCGCCTTCCTTCTGGGTATAACCCTTAGCCATAAGCCGAGCCTTGTACTTGTCAATAGTACCATCAGGCCTAAGCTTCTTGTTGAACACCCACTTACAGCCCACAGGTTTACAACCAAATGGTAGCTCAGATAATTCCCAAGTTCCATTAGAAAGAATCGAATCCATCTCACTACGAACAGCTTCTTTCCAATCATCTGCATCTGGAGATGCATACGCCTCTGCAATAGAGGTGGGAGTATCGTCCACAAGGTACACAATGAAATCATCACCAAAAGATTTTGCAATCCTTTGTCTCTTGTTCCTCACAGGAACTTCATTGTCATCCTTCTCAAGGACTTCTTCAAGTGATTGCTCGAATGGCTCAACAGAAGACTCAATAGGTGTAATAAAATCAGGAGCTATCTTAGAAGAAAATCTAACATTGCTACTCATGTTTTTCATAGGAAATATGTTCTCAAAAAATGTAGCATCACGAGATTCCATAATAGTATCAACTTGCATATCAGGAACTTCAGATTTTACTACTAGAAACCTATAGGCAATGCTCTGATGAGCATATCCTAGAAAGACACAGTCCACTGTCTTCGGTCCAAGCTTGCGCTTCTTAGAAATTGGTACGTTGACTTTCGCCAAACATCCCCACGTGCGCAAGTATGAAATTGATGGTTTCCTTCCAACCCAATCCTCATATGGGGTTGTTTCTTTATTTCTGTTCGGAATTCTATTCAAGACATGACTCACAGTCAACAAAGCCTCCCCCACCATGCTTTAGATAAACCAGCAGTGTCTAACATGGCATTCACCAAGTCAGTCAGCGTGCGGTTTTTCCTCTCAGCAATCCCGTTTGACTTGGGCGAATAGGGAGGCGTCCTCTCATGAATAATACCATGTTCCTCACAGAATTCATCAAACAATCTAGGAAAATATTCACCACCACGATCCGACCTTAGACGCTTAATCTTTCTCTCTAGTTGATTCTCAACTTCAGCCTTATAGAGTTTAAAGTAGTCTAGCATTTCATCTTCAGTTTTAAGCAAGTAAACGTAGCAAAACCTAGTTGCATCATCAGTCAAAGTCATGAAATATCTCTTTCCACCTTTTGTCAACACACCATTCATCTCGCAAAGATCAGAATGAATGAGTTCTAGAGGTGCCAAGTTTCTCTCCTCCGCTGCCTTGTGAGGCTTTCGAGGTTGCTTTGACTGCACGCAACTATGGCACTTAGAACCTTTGGCAATAGTGAAATCTGGAATTAATCTCATGCTGGACAATCGTGACATTAGCCCAAAATTCACATGACATAAACGAGAATGCCACACACTTGAATTATCATTAATTATGCCACAAATGTGATTCACTGACTTATTACAAAAATCTGCCAAAGAAAGGTGGAACAAACCTCCGCACTCATAGCCTTTACCAATAAATAGTCCATATTTAGACATTACTACTTTATTGGACTCCAACACTACCTTAAACCCATCTCTCAATAGAAGGGAGACGCTAACAAGGTTCTTCCGTATAGTAGGGACATGCTGCACGTTCTTCAGCTGCACGATCTTTCCCGAAGTAAACTTCAGATCCATCGTGCCAACACCATGAACAGAAGCATGCGACCCATTCCCCATTAGGATGGAGACACCTTGGAGCCTCTGATAAGAAGAAAACATAGAGATGTCAGCACACACATGAATATTAGCACCTGTATCAACCCACCAACTTGGTGATTGAAACACTGATAGTATAGTAGGAACACTACCGTACTCCTCATCAGCATTGCTAATAGTCACGAGGTTGACATTCTTCTTTTTCCCTTTGAGGCCCGCTCGATCCGGACACTCATTGGAAAAGCGACCCAGCTCTTCACAAGTGAAGCAAGGCAACTCTACTTTGTTCTTCTTCTTCTCGAAGGTAGTTGTTAATTTGGCATTGAAAGGCTTATCCTTCCCTTTGTTCTTGCCATGTGGGTTTCTCTGCACCAAATTGGCGCTAGAATGGCCCTTGTTCCCCTTCTCAGTAGCGTTCTTAGCCCGAGCCTTCTCCTCAACATCAAGAGATGCTATCAGGTTTTCAACTGATATTTTCTGTCTCTTGTGTTTGAGAGTTGTGCCGAAGCCCTTCCATGAAGGAGGCAACTTTGCAATAATGCATCCGGCCACAAACTCATCGGGTATGACACACTTAAGGAGTTCAAGTTCCTTAGCTACGCGCTGAACCTCATGAGCTTGCTCGACTACAGATTTGTTACCAACCATCTTGTAGTCATGAAAGCTCTCCATGATGTACAGCTCACTGCCTGCTTCTGATGCACTATAGGTAGCATTCAGATAATCCCACAAAGTCTTTGCATCTTTCATGTGCAGTACCGAATCAAACAGATGATCAGATAGTACATTCTGCACAGCTCCAACAAAGATCTCGTTGGCATCCTAGAATCTTCTCTGATATTCTTCAGAGATATTTCCCTCGGGCATGCCAGCGCTCACCCAGAACACTTTCATGGCTGTCAGCCAATTGGTGACCTTCACTTGCCATCTCTTAAAGTGCGCACCAGAAAACTTTTCCGGCCTCAGCGCGTCAGCGAAACCAGCCATATTTAATTCAGGAAAAGGCCTATAATAAGGTTTTTGGATTGTTAGATAATTAGACAATTTCCAGATTAAAACCAGAATATAAATCATGACAATCTTAAGTACTAGTATAAACACAGCTTGTATACTAGCATGATTTAATAGCATGAATAACAGAACTAGTGTAAACATAGCTCGTACACTGGCCATCAGATTAAATAGCATGAACAGAGACATTGGATCACGAGGTGTATACCTTTTGACTGCCGAGGGAGACGACGTCACTGGTGATGGAGATGCAGATGATGACGCCGCTGATGATGGTGGCTCAAGGTCGTCGATGAGCGGTGGAGGAAGAGCTCGGAGCAGCTGACGACGGATACGCCGGGACGTAACGCCGCCTGACTTGGATGGAAGATGACTCGTCGTGAAAGTTGGGAGCAGTAGCGCGAAGAACGCTTCCCAAAAACCTTATTCGTCCTCTCCCGGTGCAGGATCACAAGGACGAGGGTTCCGGAGACCTGCTCTCCCGGTTGCCGGTGCACGCAGGCGATCGGGATGGAGAAACTACGGCGGCAGCGCAGCAGCGATGAGAGGAAAATACTAATTGACTACCTTTGGATTTTCCAAACTGGAACTCCCAATAGTAGTTTATGGTGTGTCTTTTCCCAGGAGGATTGGTACATATTTATAGGGATGAGAACCCCCTACCTCCACATCAATTAGCAATATGGTACTAATTAATGTTGCACCTTCCACCTCTACGCATAGGCTTAAACATTAAAGCCCATTAAGGAACACAGATATTGGGCCTTTGAGATTTATTAGAATTTCTCAATATGGATTTTAGGGGAACTATCCATATAAATTCTAACAATCCCCCACCAGATCTCAAATGCCCAGTATAGATATTTTCCTTCTCCCACTACTGTTTGTATACTAGTGTTTCAGCAGAGACTGTTAAGTTGAACATCCGCCTAGAGCTTCAAGTTACACCCATCCACAACTTGAACAATGGACTATGCCTTGAATTGCAAGTTTTGTGTGAACAAGCTTTACTCAAAGTCAAGCTAGTACCTGGCTGCCAGTAACCTTCTCCGTGGGTGGAGCATATACGTCGTACTCCCTGGTCTCTTCATGAGCTTACTAGAGATCACCCAAATCTCATAGACTGCGACGTTATACAGTCAGACTCATATAGTTATGTTCTTTCAAGAATGCTCTGTAGGACAGCATCTTCGCTTGTTAAAGCCAATAAAACACATTAAGGCATTCGCCAACCTACCATACAGTGCCTCATTGCTTTGAGAGTATTGCATCTTCACTTAGAGAGGGTTATAGTTTACTCTCCTCAGTTTACCAATAGCTTGTTCTTCCCAGATCCTTAGTCACGGGATCTCCGATCAAAAAGGTTGGGTTACTACTACTGTAAACTCACATGGGTCTCATACCCATCTCCCTTGATGCAATTTCTATCACATTCCTTGATAGCCCTTTTGTAAAGGGATCTGCCAGGTTTTTGTCTGTTTGTACATAAGCCACAGCTATTACTCCGGAGTTTCTCAACTTCCTGACAGACTTCAAACGTCTTTTAACGTGTCTTGTTGACTTCGCATTATCCTTAGCACTGTTCACCTTAGTAATCACCGTTTGATTATCACAGTTCATAAGGATAGCCGTATTGGTTTTTCAACCACCGGCAAGTCCAACAAAAGCTCATGCAGCCATTCTGCCTCTGCAGAAGCTGTCTCTAAAGTAGTAAGTTCTGCTTCCATGGTTGATTTTGTCAAAATAGTCTGTTTGCAAGACCTCCATGACACTGCACCACCTTCAAGAGTAAACACATACCCACTTGTGGCGTAGATCTGATCAATTTCAGATATCCAGTTCGAATCACTATATCCCTCAAGCACAGCTGGGTGCCCAGAATAGTGAATCCCAAAACTCATTGTACCTTTAAGATAACGCAAGACCCTTTCAAGTGCATGCCAATGATCATCACCCGGGTTGGACATGTACCTACTCAACTTGCTCACAACAAAAGAGATATCTGGTCTTATTGCGCTAGCTAAATACATGAGTGAACCAATGATCTGAGAGTACCTCAATTGGTCTCTAGCTATCCTCTTGTTCTTTCTCAATGTCACACTAGGATCATAAGGTGTTGGAGAAGGCTTGTTGTCCATAAAGCCAAACCGGCTCAAGACCTTCTCAACATAGTGAGATTGCAATAAAGTAATCCCACTCTCATCCTTAATCAGCTTAATGTTTAGAATCACATTAGCATCTCCTAGATCTTTCATGTCAAAACTCTTTGATAGAAAAGACTTGACCTCATTAATTGCATCGATGTTTGTTCCAAAAATTAGAATATCATCAACATACAAACATAATATAACAGATACACCCCCACCATGTCGATAGTATACACACCTATCAGCCTCATTTATGGCAAAGCCAGCACTCGTTAAAGTTGTGTCAAACTTCTCATGCCATTGTTTCGGTGCTTGTTTCAAGCCATACAAAGATTTCAGTAACTTACACACCTTGCGCTCTTCACCTTTTACTACAAATCCATCAGGCTGCCTCATATGGTCTTCTCATTCATCAAATGGATGTGAAGACAGCTTTTCTTAATGGAGAGTTGGATGAGGAAATCTATATGGATCAGCCTGATGGATTTGTAGTAAAAGGTGAAGAGCGCAAGGTGTGTAAGTTACTGAAATCTTTGTATGGCTTGAAACAAGCACCGAAACAATGGCATGAGAAGTTTGACACAACTTTAACGAGTGCTGGCTTTGCCATAAATGAGGCTGATAGGTGTGTATACTATCGACATGGTGGGGGTGTATCTGTTATATTATGTTTGTATGTTGATGATATTCTAATTTTTGGAACAAACATCGATGCAATTAATGAGGTCAAGTCTTTTCTATCAAAGAGTTTTGACATGAAAGATCTAGGAGATGCTAATGTGATTCTAAACATTAAGCTGATTAAGGATGAGAGTGGGATTACTTTATTGCAATCTCACTATGTTGAGAAGGTCTTGAGCCGGTTTGGCTTTATGGACAACAAGCCTTCTCCAACACCTTATGATCCTAGTGTGACATTGAGAAAGAACAAGAGGATAGCTAGAGACCAATTGAGGTACTCTCAGATCATTGGTTCACTCATGTATTTAGCTAGCGCAATAAGACCAGATATCTCTTTTGTTGTGAGCAAGTTGAGTAGGTACATGTCCAACCCGGGTGATGATCATTGGCATGCACTTGAAAGGGTCTTGCGTTATCTTAAAGGTACAATGAGTTTTGGGATTCACTATTCTGGGCACCCAGCTGTGCTTGAGGGATATAGTGATTCGAACTGGATATCTGAAATTGATCAGATCTACGCCACAAGTGGGTATGTGTTTACTCTTGAAGGTGGTGCAGTGTCATGGAGGTCTTGCAAACAGACTATTTTGACAAAATCAACCATGGAAGCAGAACTTACTACTTTAGAGACAGCTTCTGCAGAGGCAGAATGGCTGCATGAGCTTTTGTTGGACTTGCCGGTGGTTGAAAAACCAATACCGGCTATCCTTATGAACTGTGATAATCAAACGGTGATTACTAAGGTGAACAGTGCTAAGGATAATGCGAAGTCAACAAGACACGTTAAAAGACGTTTGAAGTCTGTCAGGAAGTTGAGAAACTCCGGAGTAATAGCTGTGGCTTATGTACAAACAGACAAAAACCTGGCAGATCCCTTTACAAAAGGGCTATCAAGGAATGTGATAGAAATTGCATCAAGGGAGATGGGTATGAGACCCATGTGAGTTTACAGTAGTAGTAACCCAACCTTTTTGATCGGAGATCCCGTGACTAAGGATCTGGGAAGAACAAGCTATTGGTAAACTGAGGAGAGTAAACTATAACCCTCTCTAAGTGAAGATGCAATACTCTCAAAGCAATGAGGCACTGTATGGTAGGTTGGCGAATGCCTTAATGTGTTTTATTGGCTTTAACAAGCGAAGATGCTGTCCTACAGAGCATTCTTGAAAGAACATAACTATATGAGTCTGACTGTATAACGTCGCAGTCTATGAGATTTGGGTGATCTCTAGTAAGCTCATGAAGAGACCAGGGAGTACGACGTATATGCTCCACCCACGGAGAAGGTTACTGGCAGCCAGGTACTAGCTTGACTTTGAGTAAAGCTTGTTCACACAAAACTTGCAATTCAAGGCATAGTCCATTGTTCAAGTTGTGGATGGGTGTAACTTGAAGCTCTAGGCGGATGTTCAACTTAACAGTCTCTGCTGAAACACTAGTATACAAACAGTAGTGGGAGAAGGAAAATATCTATACTGGGCATTTGAGATCTGGTGGGGGATTGTTAGAATTTATATGGATAGTTCCCCTAAAATCCATATTGAGAAATTCTAATAAATCTCAAAGGCCCAATATCTGTGTTCCTTAATGGGCTTTAATGTTTAAGCCTATGCGTAGAGGTGGAAGGTGCAACATTAATTAGTACCATATTGCTAATTGATGTGGAGGTAGGGGGTTCTCATCCCTATAAATATGTACCAATCCTCCTGGGAAAAGACACACCATAAACTACTATTGGGAGTTCCAGTTTGGAAAATCCAAAGGTAGTCAATTAGTATTTTCCTCTCATCGCTGCTGCGCTGCCGCCGTAGTTTCTCCATCCCGATCGCCTGCGTGCACCGGCAACCGGGAGAGCAGGTCTCCGGAACCCTCGTCCTTGTGATCCTGCACCGGGAGAGGACGAATAAGGTTTTTGGGAAGCGTTCTTCGCGCTACTGCTCCCAACTTTCACGACGAGTCATCTTCTATCCAAGTCAGGCGGCGCTACGTCCCGGCGTATCCGTCGTCAGCTGCTCCGAGCTCTTCCTCCACCGCTCATCGACGACCTTGAGCCACCATCATCAGCGGCGTCATCATCTGCATCTCCATCACCAGTGACGTCGTCTCCCTCGGCAGTCAAAAGGTATACACCTCGTGATCCAATGTCTCTATTCATGCTATTTAATCTGATGGCCAGTGTACGAGCTATGTTTACACTAGTTCTGTTATTCATGCTATTAAATCATGCTAGTATACGAGCTGTGTTTATACTAGTACTTAAGATTGTCATGATTTATATTCTGGTTTTAATCTGGAAATTGTCTAATTATCTAACACAAACTACCACAACCTGCTCTGCTCACATCCTAGCTTATGCTCACACCCGTTCCGTGCTCAGATCTCAACCATTGTTCCTCTGCATGAATCTTAAAAGTTGAAGGATATAAGCAATTTTGTTTCGGAAGATGTATAGGATTTTTGGGTTAAAGGGACTTTTTCCAAAATCATACTTCCTTCATTTTTGAATACTAGACGCCAAATGTCAACTTTTTTTGTTTGGTAAAACTTATCACCAAACTTTGTTTTTCAAATTTTGCCCCTTGTGGACCTCACAAAAAGATAGCTTTTCTTTAATGATTAGAAGATTCTAGAGTTCCACCCCTTGATACACATATGAATCTAGAATGTCCTTATGGCTACAAATAATTGGATAAAGGGGCATACGGTAATTTTGAATATAACAAATGTATTTATTGGTTTACGTGTTAGTCATGGGTGTCAGGTATTTGAAAACAGAGTGAAGTATTTCTCCAAGGTCCGAAGTTCTTCTAGGCTTGGTTGAAAGAGCCTCCCTTTAGAGGAAGTATAATAAAGGGTTGTAAATAGACTTTATGTTGAGATGGAGGAGAGAGAAGATAGGTGGGTTATCAGTTTACAGCCAGCTAATGCACGAGCTTAAAAAAAAATTTGTGAAAGAAGAAAGTGGACCATGTATACCTATTAGGGCCCATTTGGATTGCAGGATTTTTTTTTTAGTTTCCTGTGTTTTTTCTATGAAAATAAACTGATTCCTATAAAATTGCTAAACAATTCATGTGAAATTCCTATGTTCTAAAGAGGCCTTTAATAATGAAGTATGTTGTAGTAATCAACTACTACTACATATGGGTGGGTTGATAGATAGGCCAGCTTTATATGTATATATAGCTAGCAGTGAGCTGTATTTTTAAATATATTCTTAGGTGTTTAGAGATCAACATCAGCCCAATACCTTCGGCTACTACTCCCTCCATTTTATGTCTAGCCTTTTTAGATACATAATTTTTAATATATATATATAGACACACACTAAATCTAGATACGTTGTAAAAGTAATATACCTAGAAAAACAAAAATGTCTTATAATTTATAACGAAGGGAGTAGTAGCCGAAGGTATTGGGCTGATGTTGATCTCTAAACACCTAAGAATATATTTAAAAATACAGCTCACTGCTAGCTATATATACATATAAAGCTGGCCTATCTATCAACCCACCCATATGTAGTAGTAGTTGATTACTACAACATACTTCATTATTAAAGGCCTCTTTAGAACATAGGAATTTCACATGAATTGTTTAGCAATTTTATAGGAATCAGTTTATTTTCATAGAAAAAACACAGGAAACTAAAAAAAAAATCCTGCAATCCAAATGGGCCCTAATAGGTATACATGGTCCACTTTCTTCTTTCACAAATTTTTTTTTAAGCTCGTGCATTAGCTGGCTGTAAACTGATAACCCACCTATCTTCTCTCTCCTCCATCTCAACATAAAGTCTATTTACAACCCTTTATTATACTTCCTCTAAAGGGAGGCTCTTTCAACCAAGCCTAGAAGAACTTCGGACCTTGGAGAAATACTTCACTCTGTTTTCAAATACCTGACACCCATGACTAACACGTAAACCAATAAATACATTTGTTATATTCAAAATTACCGTATGCCCCTTTATCCAATTATTTGTAGCCATAAGGACATTCTAGATTCATATGTGTATCAAGGGGTGGAACTCTAGAATCTTCTAATCATTAAAGAAAAGCTATCTTTTTGTGAGGTCCACAAGGGGCAAAATTTGAAAAACAAAGTTTGGTGATAAGTTTTACCAAACAAAAAAAGTTGACATTTGGCGTCTAGTATTCAAAAATGAAGGAAGTATGATTTTGGAAAAAGTCCCTTTAACCCAAAAATCCTATACATCTTCCGAAACAAAATTGCTTATATCCTTCAACTTTTAAGATTCATGCAGAGGAACAATGGTTGAGATCTGAGCACGGAACGGGTGTGAGCATAAGCTAGGATGTGAGCAGAGCAGGTTGTGGTAGTTTGTGTTAGATAATTAGACAATTTCCAGATTAAAACCAGAATATAAATCATGACAATCTTAAGTACTAGTATAAACACAGCTCGTATACTAGCATGATTTAATAGCATGAATAACAGAACTAGTGTAAACATAGCTCGTACACTGGCCATCAGATTAAATAGCATGAATAGAGACATTGGATCACGAGGTGTATACCTTTTGACTGCCGAGGGAGACGACGTCACTGGTGATGGAGATGCAGATGATGACGCCGCTGATGATGGTGGCTCAAGGTCGTCGATGAGCGGTGGAGGAAGAGCTCGGAGCAGCTGACGACGGATACGCCGGGACGTAGCGCCGCCTGACTTGGATAGAAGATGACTCGTCGTGAAAGTTGGGAGCAGTAGCGCGAAGAACGCTTCCCAAAAACCTTATTCGTCCTCTCCCGGTGCAGGATCACAAGGACGAGGGTTCCGGAGACCTGCTCTCCCGGTTGCCGGTGCACGCAGGCGATCGGGATGGAGAAACTACGGCGGCAGCGCAGCAGCGATGAGAGGAAAATACTAATTGACTACCTTTGGATTTTCCAAACTGGAACTCCCAATAGTAGTTTATGGTGTGTCTTTTCCCAGGAGGATTGGTACATATTTATAGGGATGAGAACCCCCTACCTCCACATCAATTAGCAATATGGTACTAATTAATGTTGCACCTTCCACCTCTACGCATAGGCTTAAACATTAAAGCCCATTAAGGAACACAGATATTGGGCCTTTGAGATTTATTAGAATTTCTCAATATGGATTTTAGGGGAACTATCCATATAAATTCTAACAATCCCCCACCAGATCTCAAATGCCCAGTATAGATATTTTCCTTCTCCCACTACTGTTTGTATACTAGTGTTTCAGCAGAGACTGTTAAGTTGAACATCCGCCTAGAGCTTCAAGTTACACCCATCCACAACTTGAACAATGGACTATGCCTTGAATTGCAAGTTTTGTGTGAACAAGCTTTACTCAAAGTCAAGCTAGTACCTGGCTGCCAGTAACCTTCTCCGTGGGTGGAGCATATACGTCGTACTCCCTGGTCTCTTCATGAGCTTACTAGAGATCACCCAAATCTCATAGACTGCGACGTTATACAGTCAGACTCATATAGTTATGTTCTTTCAAGAATGCTCTGTAGGACAGCATCTTCGCTTGTTAAAGCCAATAAAACACATTAAGGCATTCGCCAACCTACCATACAGTGCCTCATTGCTTTGAGAGTATTGCATCTTCACTTAGAGAGGGTTATAGTTTACTCTCCTCAGTTTACCAATAGCTTGTTCTTCCCAGATCCTTAGTCACGGGATCTCCGATCAAAAAGGTTGGGTTACTACTACTGTAAACTCACATGGGTCTCATACCCATCTCCCTTGATGCAATTTCTATCACATTCCTTGATAGCCCTTTTGTAAAGGGATCTGCCAGGTTTTTGTCTGTTTGTACATAAGCCACAGCTATTACTCCGGAGTTTCTCAACTTCCTGACAGACTTCAAACGTCTTTTAACGTGTCTTGTTGACTTCGCATTATCCTTAGCACTGTTCACCTTAGTAATCACCGTTTGATTATCACAGTTCATAAGGATAGCCGGTATTGGTTTTTCAACCACCGGCAAGTCCAACAAAAGCTCATGCAGCCATTCTGCCTCTGCAGAAGCTGTCTCTAAAGTAGTAAGTTCTGCTTCCATGGTTGATTTTGTCAAAATAGTCTGTTTGCAAGACCTCCATGACACTGCACCACCTTCAAGAGTAAACACATACCCACTTGTGGCGTAGATCTGATCAATTTCAGATATCCAGTTCGAATCACTATATCCCTCAAGCACAGCTGGGTGCCCAGAATAGTGAATCCCAAAACTCATTGTACCTTTAAGATAACGCAAGACCCTTTCAAGTGCATGCCAATGATCATCACCCGGGTTGGACATGTACCTACTCAACTTGCTCACAACAAAAGAGATATCTGGTCTTATTGCGCTAGCTAAATACATGAGTGAACCAATGATCTGAGAGTACCTCAATTGGTCTCTAGCTATCCTCTTGTTCTTTCTCAATGTCACACTAGGATCATAAGGTGTTGGAGAAGGCTTGTTGTCCATAAAGCCAAACCGGCTCAAGACCTTCTCAACATAGTGAGATTGCAATAAAGTAATCCCACTCTCATCCTTAATCAGCTTAATGTTTAGAATCACATTAGCATCTCCTAGATCTTTCATGTCAAAACTCTTTGATAGAAAAGACTTGACCTCATTAATTGCATCGATGTTTGTTCCAAAAATTAGAATATCATCAACATACAAACATAATATAACAGATACACCCCCACCATGTCGATAGTATACACACCTATTAGCCTCATTTATGGCAAAGCCAGCACTCGTTAAAGTTGTGTCAAACTTCTCATGCCATTGTTTCGGTGCTTGTTTCAAGCCATACAAAGATTTTAGTAACTTACACACCTTGCGCTCTTCACCTTTTACTACAAACCCATCAGGCTGATCCATATAGATTTCCTCATCCAACTCTCCATTAAGAAAAGCTGTCTTCACATCCATTTGATGAACGAGAAGACCATATGAGGCAGCCAGGGAAAGCAACATTCGAATAGTGGTCATTCTAGCAACAGGTGAATAAGTATCAAAGAAATCCTCGCCTTCCTTCTGGGTATAACCCTTAGCCACAAGCCGAGCCTTGTACTTGTCAATAGTACCATCAGGCCTAAGCTTCTTCTTGAACACCCACTTACAGCCCACAGGTTTACAACCAAATGGTAGCTCAGATAATTCCCAAGTTCCATTAGAAAGAATCGAGTCCATCTCACTACGAACAGCTTCTTTCCAATCATCTGCATCTGGAGATGCATACGCCTCTGCAATAGAGGTGGGAGTATCATCCACAAGGTACACAATGAAATCATCACCAAAAGATTTTGCAATCCTTTGTCTCTTGTTCCTCACAGGAACTTCATTGTCATCCTTCTCAAGGATTTCTTCAAGTGATTGCTCGAATGGCTCAACAGAAGACTCAATAGGTGTAGTAAAATCAGAAGCTATCTCAGAAGAAAACCTAACATTGCTACTCATGATTTTCATAGGAAATATGTTCTCAAAAAATGTAGCATCACGAGATTCCATAATAGTATCAACTTGCATATCAGGAACTTCAGATTTTACTACTAGAAACCTATAGGCAATGCTCTGATGAGCATATCCTAGAAAGACACAGTCCACTATCTTCGGTCCAAGCTTGCGCTTCTTAGAAATTGGTACGTTGACTTTTGCCAAACATCCCCACGTGCGCAAGTATGAAAGTGATGGTTTCCTTCCAACCTAATCCTCATATGGGGTTGTTTCTTTATTTCTGTTCGGAATTCTATTCAGGACATGACTCACAGTCAACAAAGCCTCCCCCCACCATGCTTTAGATAAACCTGCAGTGTCCAACATGGCGTTCACCAAGTCAGTCAGCGTGCGGTTTTTCCTCTCAGCAATCCCGTTTGACTCAGGCGAATAGGGAGGCGTCCTCTCATGAATAATACCATGTTCCTCACAGAATTCATTAAACAATCTAGGAAAATATTCACCACCACGATCCGACCTTAGACGCTTAATCTTTCTCTCTAGTTGATTCTCTACTTCAGCCTTATAGAGTTTAAAGTAGTCTAGCGTTTCATCTTTAGTTTTAAGCAAGTAAACATAGCAAAACCTAGTTGCATCATCAATCAAAGTCATGAAATATCACTTTCCACCTTTTGTCAACACACCATTCATCTCGCAAAGATCAGAGTGAATGAGTTCTAGAGGTGCCAAGTTTCTCTCCTCCGCTGCCTTGTGAGGCTTTCGAGGTTGCTTTGACTGCACGCAACTATGGCACTTAGAACCTTTGGCAATAGTGAAATTTGGAATTAAACTCATGCTGGACAATCGTGACATCAGCCTAAAATTCACATGACATAAACGGGAATGCCAAACACTCGAATTATCATTAATTGTGCCACAAATGTGATTCACTGACTTATTACCAAAATCTGCCAAAGAAAGGCGGAACAAGCCTCCGCACTCATAGCCTTTACCAATAAATTGTCCATGCTTAGACATTACTACTTTATTGGACTCCAACACTACCTTAAACCCATCTCTCAAGAGAAGGGAGACGCTAACAAGGTTCTTCCGTATAGTAGGGACATGCTGCACGTTCTTCAGCTGCAAGATCTTTCCCGAAGTAAACTTCAGATCCACCGTGCCAACACCACGAACAGAAGCATGTGACCCATTCCCCATTAGGACGGAGACACCTTGGAGGCCCTGATAAGAAGAAAACATAGAGATGTCAGCACATACGTGAATATTAGCACCTGTATCAACCCACCAACTTGGTGATTGAAACACTGATAGTACAGTAGGAAGATTACCATACCCGTCATCAGTATTGCTAGTAGTCACGAGGTTGACATTCTTCTTTTTCACTTTTTGGTCCGCTAGCTCCGGACACTCCTTGGCAAAGTGGCCAAGCTCTCCACAAGTGAAGCAAGGCAATTCTGCGTTGTCTTTCTTCTTCTTCTTGAAGGTAGTTGTGGATTTGGCATTGAAAGGCTTATTCTTTCCTTTGTTCTTGCCATGTGGGTTTCTCTGCACGAAATTGGTGCTAGGATGGCCCTCGTTCCCCTTCTCAGTGTTGTCCTTAGCCCGTGCCTTCTCCTCAACATCAAGAGATGCTATCAGTTTTTCAACTGATATTTTCTGTCTCCTGTGTTTGAGGCTTGTGGCAAAGCCCCTCCATGAAGGAGGCAGCTTTGCAATAATGCACCCAGCCACAAACTCATCGGGTATGACACACTTAAGGAGTTCAAGTTCCTTAGCCAGGCGCTGAACCTCATGAGCTTGTTCGACTACAGATTTGTTACCAACCATCTTGTAGTCATGAAAGCTCTCCATGATGTACAGCTCACTACCTGCATCTGATGCACCATAAGTAGCATTCAGATAATCCCACAAAGTCTTTGCATCTTTCATGTGCAGTACTGAATCAAACAGATGATCAGATAGTACATTCTGCACAGCTCCCACAAAGATCTCGTTGGCATCCTGGAATCTTCTCTGATCTTCTTCAGAGATATTTCCCTCGGGCATGCCAGCGCTCACCCAGAACACTTTCATGGCTGTCAGCCAATTGGTGACCTTCACTTGCCATCTCTTAAAGTGCGCACCAGAAAACATTTCCGACCTCAGCGCGTCAGCGAAAGCAGCCATATTTAATTCAGGAAAAGGCCTATAATAAGGTTTTTGGATTGTTAAACAAATAGGCAATTTCCAGAATAAAACCAGAATATAAATCATGGCAATCTCTAGCACTAGATTAAAGCATAACACGTATATTAACATGATTTAACAGCAAGACCCAATGAACTAGTGTAAGCATAGCTCATACACTAGCTATTAGATTAAATAGCATAAATGAGGACATTGGATCACGAGGAGTATACCTTTCGACTGGTGATGGAGATGCAGATGGTGAAACTGCTGGTGGAGATAGCGTGAAGTCGTCAATAAGAGGTGGAGGAAGAGGTCGAAGCAGTTGACGACAGATACGCCGGGACGTAGCGTCGCCTGACTTGGATGGAAGACGACCCGTCGCGAAGGTTGAGAGCAGTCGCGCGAAGAGCGCTTCCCAAAAACCTTATTCATTGTCTCCCGGTGCAGGATCACAAGGACAAGGGTTCCGGAGACCTGCTCTCCCGGTTGCCGGTGCACGCAGGCGATCGGGATGGAGAAACTACGTTGGCAGCGCAGCAGCGAGGAGAGGAAAATACTAATTGACTACCTTTGGATTTTCCAAACTGAAACTCCTAATAGTAGTTTTTGGTGTGTCTTTTCCTAGGAGGATTGGTACATATTTATAGGGAGGAGAACCCCCTACCTCCACATCAACTAGTAATATGGTACTAAATAATGTTGCACCTTCCACCTCTACTCATAGGCTTAAACATTAAAGCCCATTAGGAAACACAGATATTAGGCCTTTGAGATTTATTAGAATTTCTCAATATGGATTTTAGGGGAACTATCCATATAAATTCTAACAGATAGATGTCTGGTTCAGTTTCAAGTTTTCTTCAGTCTATTTTTGGGTTCAGGTTCAGTTCCAGTTTTCTCCACTAATCACAATACATGCTTCTGGTTTACAGGTTCCAATGGTAACAAATGGAGGTTCTACTCAGACGATTTAAAGATCGCCATATACCTAGAGCTATTGGCAAAAACTGATCCTCCTATTCTACGCCGTGGGGTTTCAAAGGGTGTTGCACGAAAATTTGATGTGCCTCTAAGAGTTGTGCAGTCCATTTGGAAAAATGGACAAACTGGTGGAATAAATGGTGTTGTGAACAAATGGTCTTAGAATTGTGGTAGGAAAAGAATGGATAAAAGACATTCCTCTAAGTCACCGCACCACTTTTCAGGATCTTGCTAATGCATTGGGTGTTAAGAAGAGCACACTTCATAACTGTTTCAAGGAATGCTATTTTCGTTGGCACACTAATGACCTCAAGTTTAGCTTGACCGATGAAAACAAGAAGGCCCGCGTCAAGTATTGTTTATCCATGCTGAATGATCAGTCTTTGTCTTTTAAATCAATGTACCATGTCATGTACATTGATGAAAAGTGGTTCTATAGGACTCGTAGGAACCAAAAATATTACCTTGCAAATGATGAAGAAAGACCACAACGAGAAGTTAAAAGCAAAAATTTTATTGAGAAGGTGATGTTCCTAGCTGTGGTTACGAGGCCTAGATTTGATGCCAATGGTCAATGCATTTTTTATGGTAAACTAGGCATTTTTCCCTTTGTGAAAGTAGAGCCAGCAAAGAGATGGAGCCCAAACAGGGATGCAGGTACTAAAAATTGCTGTTTTTTTCTGTTTGCTTGCATATCTTGCATGAATCATGAGTCTTATTGACAATGTTGACATCTGTAGGTACCCCTGTAACAAAAGCCATGACATTGGTAACAAAAGAAGTTAGCCGAGATTTCCTTGTGAACAAGGTTCTACCCGCAATCAAAGCAAAGTGGCCTGCAGAAGAGAAAGGATTGCCCATATACATACAGCAAGACAATGCTAAGACCCACATTGATGTGAATGACCCTGCATTTGTTCAGGCCGCCCAAGCAGATGGTTGGGACATTAGGCTCACATGCCAACCTCCCAATTCTCCTGACCTTAATGTATGGGATCTCGGTTTTTTTGCAGCAATTCAGGCATTGTTTGAAAAGGGAACACCAAACAACATTAATGACATTGTGACAAAGGTTGACAAGGCATATCAGGACTATCCCGTGCAAAGGTCCAACCATATTTTTCTAACTCAACAGGGTTGCATGATGGAAATCATGAAGCACAATGGAGGCTAGCACTACAACATTCCTCACATGAAGAAGAAGACTTTGGAGATGCAGGGCTGTCTTCCTACTAGTTTGAGTTGTTCTCAACAACTCTACTGTCAAGTGCTTCAATTTGTTGGGTAGTTAATCAAGTGTTAGTGAAAAAAACTTACAGTACTGCTAATAGTACTACGTCCCTTGTTTCTGCAAACGTAATGCATCTTTAACAATGAAAATTATCATCCCTTGTTTTTGCAAATGTAATGCATCTTCAACATGAAAATTACCATCCCTTGGCGAAACAAAACTAATAGTACTGCTAAAATTGTCACTACCTCAAATTTCTAGCAGTACTAGTTGTCATACATGAATGAAAAAATAATCTTAGACATGGACATCTTAACTTCTTCAGTCTTCTTCTTCATGGACATCTTAGCTTCTTTAATCTCCTTAGCATCCAGACCTTCATATGTCTTGGTATGGAATCATACACCATTGAGAGTACCCTTTGAGGAGTATGAGTGAGCTATGCTTTTTCTTGCGAAAACTTTTGAAAAACTCCAAGTTACTATGATATGAAAATGGGAAGATAACTTTGCTTCGAGAACTGTTCCACTTCTCAACCACTAAAGGATATATGTTAGCCAGTACCACATATCCCGCTTGTATACTGAATGTTTTGGAATGACTTCTATGTTAGTTGTATATCTTAAGGTATTATGATAATGCTTACTTTTTTTGTAACCTTTACTCGAGGACGAGCAAAGACTTAAATGTGGGGGATCTTGTTAATAGTAATTTTGTCATGGTTTTACAAAGTTAAAACTGTCAACAAAGTATCTCTTTTTGAAGGAAATGTGCAAGGTAGTAATGAATTTTATACAAATAACTTGGTTCCACATGTACATGTCCTTAATTGAATGTAGGTGCAACAATGGAGGAGATTGGTGGCTATGGGCCCACATAGGGTGTCGACTGACCCCCCCCCCCCCCCTATGTGTCCCATTGCCCCTCTCAAGCTTCCCACAAGCTTCCATGATCCATGAGGCACACTCCCAAGCAATATCAACCATTGGATCAAAAGTATATTTTCTCTGGACGGCTCACAAGCGAAGCACACGGATTGAAGGGCCCACATCTCTATCATGCGCAACAATTCAGTGGCCCCACCACTTCATACCCACACAAGAAGAGAGGGAGAGGCCCCACACCAAAGGAGGGTGGCCCCACCTGCCATAGGGGGTCGGCTAACCCCCCTTGGTCGGTCGACCTCCCCCCTTTTCTCCACCACCATTTGCATGCCTCCATGCAAAGAAGCACAACATCAAGTGATCTTGGCCCTTGATTTTGAGGCAGTTTCATCCAATGGAAGAGAAGGAAGGTCATGCACATTCATGGACCCACACTTGGAGTAGCCCCTACTCCTCCTCTACACTATAAATACCCCCTACCCCCTCACTCTCATTCATGACACAAAGGAGGAACCACTCTTTATAGCTTCCAAGCTCTAGTAGTAGTGTAGTATGCAATTAGGGAGAGAGTGAGGGGAGTGTGGAGAAGAGTCAGGCCTGTTTGGTGTCTTCTCCAAGCTGTACCTTGGCGGATGCGCTCTTCTTTGTAAGTAAACATCTGAGATTCTTTTAGAGTAATTGATATCTGATTCTAGTAATAGATACTCCCTCCGTCCATTTATTAGACTCGTGTGAGCAAAAAAAAATTCCAATAGTCAGCGTCGTTTAAGCTAGGGACCTCGTCCCCAGGCGCTCGCGCTCCTCGTACGAGATGCGGGCTCCTATATGAAATGCGGCAATTGATGCGGTGCCGTCTCCCGTTGCTTCAAGTACTCCCCTCTGTTCCCAGCCGTTAACATTCATGGCCGTGACGCCGAGTACACTACGATTCGCTGAGCACACTACGAGGCCATGTCGCCGAGTCACCACCACACCACGCCGCCGAGTCGCTCCACGCCGCCACCACGCCAAGCTGCTGCGTGCGATGGATCGCCATGACGACGATGGTGAGGCCCAGTACATGTGTGGTGTCAACTGGGCACCAGATTCTACCGACGAAGATGAAGACTCCATGGCTGAGAGCGAGGTGCAAGATGAAGATGAAGACCCCATGGTCGAGAGCGAGGTGCAGTTCGTGAAGGATACTTATGCAGGTGAGACTGAGGTGCCGGACTCCCAGATGGACATTGCTGAGGTTGACGAACCTGACGCCGTGCATGCCCTACAATCGCTGGCTTCCAAGTTTCAGTCAGACAAGGTCAAACATGAAGGCTGTAGTTTGATGCTCCTTGTGTAGTTTCCTCGCTTGTATGGAGACCACGACAAGGTCGTCAATGGTGCTGCAGTATCCCTGCTTTGGATTAGTCGTGGATACTCCAATGTTAGTAATGGATTGCCAACAATTCCATATGAAGGTCTGGATGCTAAGGAGATTAAAGAAGCTAAGATGTCCATGAAGAAGAAGACTGAAGAAGTTAAGATGTCCATGTCTAAGATTATTTTTTCATTCATGTATGACAACTAGTACTGCTAGAAATTTGAGGTAGTGACAATTTTAGCAGTACTATTAGTTTTGTTTCGCCAAGGGATGGTAATTTTCATGTTGAAGATGCATTACATTTGCAAAAACAAGGGATGATAATTTTCATTGTTAAAGATGCATTACGTTTGCAGAAACAAGGGACGTAGTACTATTAGCAGTACTGTAAGTTTTTTTCACTAACACTTGATTAACTACCCAACAAATTGAAGCACTTGACAGTAGAGTTGTTGAGAACAACTCAAACTAGTAGGAAGACAGCCCTGCATCTCCAAAGTCTTCTTCTTCATGTGAGGAATGTTGTAGTGCTAGCCTCCATTGTGCTTCATGATTTCCATCATGCAACCCTGTTGAGTTAGAAAAATATGGTTGGACCTTTGCACGGGATAGTCCTGATATGCCTTGTCAACCTTTGTCACAATGTCATTAATGTTGTTTGGTGTTCCCTTTTCAAACAATGCCTGAATTGCTGCAAAAAAACCGAGATCCCATACATTAAGGTCAGGAGAATTGGGAGGTTGGCATGTGAGCCTAATGTCCCAACCATCTGCTTGGGCGGCCTGAACAAATGCAGGGTCATTCACATCAATGTGGGTCTTAGCATTGTCTTGCTGTATGTATATGGGCAATCCTTTCTCTTCTGCAGGCCACTTTGCTTTGATTGCGGGTAGAACCTTGTTCACAAGGAAATCTCGGCTAACTTCTTTTGTTACCAATGTCATGGCTTTTGTTACAGGGGTACCTACAGATGTCAACATTGTCAATAAGACTCATGATTCATGCAAGATATGCAAGCAAACAGGAAAAAAACAGCAATTTTTAGTACCTGCATCCCTGTTTGGGCTCCATCTCTTTGCTGGCTCTACTTTCACAAAGGGAAAAATGCCTAGTTTACCATAAAAAATGCATTGACCATTGGCATCAAATCTAGGCCTCGTAACCACAGCTAGGAACATCACCTTCTCAATAAAATTTTTGCTTTTAACTTCTCGTTGTGGTCTTTCTTCATCATTTGCAAGGTAATATTTTTGGTTCCTACGAGTCCTATAGAACCACTTTTCATCAATGTACATGACATGGTACATTGATTTAAAAGACAAAGACTGATCATTCAGCATGGATAAACAATACTTGACGCGGGCCTTCTTGTTTTCATCGGTCAAGCTAAACTTGAGGTCATTAGTGTGCCAACGAAAATAGCATTCCTTGAAACAGTTATGAAGTGTGCTCTTCTTAACACCCAATGCATTAGCAAGATCCTGAAAAGTGGTGCGGTGACTTAGAGGAATGTCTTTTATCCATTCTTTTCCTACCACAATTCTAAGACCATTTGTTCACAACACCATTTATTCCACCAGTTTGTCCATTTTTCCAAATGGACTGCACAACTCTTAGAGGCACATCAAATTTTCGTGCAACACCCTTTGAAACCCCACGGCGTAGAATAGGAGGATCAGTTTTTGCCAATAGCTCTAGGTATATGGCGATCTTTAAATCGTCTGAGTAGAACCTCCATTTGTTACCATTGGAACCTGTAAACCAGAAGCATGTATTGTGATTAGTGGAGAAAACTGGAACTGAACCTGAACCCAAAAATAGACTGAAGAAAACTTGAAACTGAACCAGACATCTATCTGTTAGAATTTATATGGATAGTTCCCCTAAAATCCATATTGAGAAATTCTAATAAATCTCAAAGGCCTAATATCTGTGTTTCCTAATGGGCTTTAATGTTTAAGCCTATGAGTAGAGGTGGAAGGTGCAACATTATTTAGTACCATATTACTAGTTGATGTGGAGGTAGGGGGTTCTCCTCCCTATAAATATGTACCAATCCTCCTAGGAAAAGACACACCAAAAACTACTATTAGGAGTTTCAGTTTGGAAAATCCAAAGGTAGTCAATTAGTATTTTCCTCTCCTCGCTGCTGCGCTGCCAACGTAGTTTCTCCATCCCGATCGCCTGCGTGCACCGGCAACCGGGAGAGCAGGTCTCCGGAACCCTTGTCCTTGTGATCCTGCACCGGGAGACAATGAATAAGGTTTTTGGGAAGCGCTCTTCGCGCGACTGCTCTCAACCTTCGCGACGGGTCGTCTTCCATCCAAGTCAGGCGACGCTACGTCCCGGCGTATCTGTCGTCAACTGCTTCGACCTCTTCCTCCACCTCTTATTGACGACTTCACGCTATCTCCACCAGCAGTTTCACCATCTGCATCTCCATCACCAGTCGAAAGGTATACTCCTCGTGATCCAATGTCCTCATTTATGCTATTTAATCTAATAGCTAGTGTATGAGCTATGCTTACACTAGTTCATTGGGTCTTGCTGTTAAATCATGTTAATATACGTGTTATGCTTTAATCTAGTGCTAGAGATTGCCATGATTTATATTCTGGTTTTATTCTGGAAATTGCCTATTTGTTTAACAATCCAAAAACCTTATTATAGGCCTTTTCCTGAATTAAATATGGCTGCTTTCGCTGACGCGCTGAGGTCGGAAATGTTTTCTGGTGCGCACTTTAAGAGATGGCAAGTGAAGGTCACCAATTGGCTGACAGCCATGAAAGTGTTCTGGGTGAGCGCTGGCATGCCCGAGGGAAATATCTCTGAAGAAGATCAGAGAAGATTCCAGGATGCCAACGAGATCTTTGTGGGAGCTGTGCAGAATGTACTATCTGATCATCTGTTTGATTCAGTACTGCACATGAAAGATGCAAAGACTTTGTGGGATTATCTGAATGCTACTTATGGTGCATCAGATGCAGGTAGTGAGCTGTACATCATGGAGAGCTTTCATGACTACAAGATGGTTGGTAACAAATCTGTAGTCGAACAAGCTCATGAGGTTCAGCGCCTGGCTAAGGAACTTGAACTCCTTAAGTGTGTCATACCCGATGAGTTTGTGGCTGGGTGCATTATTGCAAAGCTGCCTCCTTCATGGAGGGGCTTTGCCACAAGCCTCAAACACAGGAGACAGAAAATATCAGTTGAAAAACTGATAGCATCTCTTGATGTTGAGGAGAAGGCACGGGCTAAGGACAACACTGAGAAGGGGAACGAGGGCCATCCTAGCACCAATTTCGTGCAGAGAAACCCACATGGCAAGAACAAAGGAAAGAATAAGCCTTTCAATGCCAAATCCACAACTACCTTCAAGAAGAAGAAGAAAGACAACGCAGAATTGCCTTGCTTCACTTGTGGAGAGCTTGGCCACTTTGCCAAGGAGTGTCCGGAGCTAGCGGACCAAAAAGTGAAAAAGAAGAATGTCAACCTCGTGACTACTAGCAATACTGATGACGGGTATGGTAATCTTCCTACTGTACTATCAGTGTTTCAATCACCAAGTTGGTGGGTTGATACAGGTGCTAATATTCACGTATGTGCTGACATCTCTATGTTTTCTTCTTATCAGGGCCTCCAAGGTGTCTCCGTCCTAATGGGGAATGGGTCACATGCTTCTGTTCGTGGTGTGGCACGGTGGATCTGAAGTTTACTTCGGGAAAGATCTTGCAGCTGAAGAACGTGCAGCATGTCCCTACTATACGGAAGAACCTTGTTAGCGTCTCCCTTCTCTTGAGAGATGGGTTTAAGGTAGTGTTGGAGTCCAATAAAGTAGTAATGTCTAAGCATGGACAATTTATTGGTAAAGGCTATGAGTGCGGAGGCTTGTTCCGCCTTTCTTTGGCAGATTTTGGTAATAAGTCACAT